>JAWNPB010000115.1:0-11043 GCA_035045355.1 Drosophila lacicola | reverse complement strand
CAGTCACGGACAAAAGTATTGGCAATTGTGGTGTTGTCAACTAAAAATTCGAAATTTGAGAATAACCAACTTATTATTTTATTGAAATATATTTTTTTTATGATCTTTTAAATATCTAACTCATTTAAAAGTATTAAAAAAGACACATTTTTTGTTGCTTCAAGCCTTACAAATAAAAAACAAAAAATATGGTAATTTTCATAGGGACAAAAGTATTGGCAAAAACTTAAATGATTGTGTTAAAATTTAAAAAAATAAAACATGAGATAAAAATTAATACTTAGTCGGCATGCCTTTTTGTTTTATAACGCTTTCCAGGCGATTTGGCATCGAATGCACCAATTTTCGGGCAACATTTCCTTCAATTTTGTTCCACTCTTCCATTAGGGCTTCTTTAAGCTCAGTCTTTGTTGAAAATGTATGCTTTCTAAGCCTTTTTTCTAGTTCCTCCCATAGGTGCTCGATTGGATTGAGGTCTGGTGATTGAGGAGGATGTGGAAGAACATGAGCTGTATTGTATGCAAGCCACATTCGCACATCATGGGCCGTGTGCTTTGGATCATTGTCCTGTTGAAAAGTGAACTGACTGCTTAACATCAACTTTTCAGCGCTTTTTTTTAAATTTGCCTTCAATATTTCCAAGTAAACACGCTTGTCCATTGTTCCTTCGATGAAAACTAGTTCACCCACACCAGCTGCGGACATACAACCCCACACCATAACACCTCCACCACCGTGCTTTACTGTGGGCATTAAGTTGCAACTATTGTATGCCGTATTGGGTTTTCTGCACACTTTAATGCGGCCATCTGAGCGAAAAATATTAAACTTACTTTCGTCGGAGAATAGGACATCGTTCCAGTAAGTTAATGGCTTCGATTTAAATTCTTTGGCGAATGCCAATCTCTTCGATTGGTTAACACTCGAAATGAGTGGTTTGCGTCTTGCAATTCTCGCATTGTACCCAGCCTTGTGTAGTACCCGCCGTACCGTTTTGGAGTGAACTTCTTTCCCAGTCTCTTCTTTAACCTCTGATACTATTTGGGATGATGTGATTTTTGGGTCTTTCTTGATCTTTCTTATTATTTGGGTGCAATCACGATCGGTTAACTTTCGTGGACGGCCGGTGCGTTCAGCGTTTTCTACCGTAGGGTCGTCTGAAAATCTATGGACTATGCTCCGAATGGTAAATTGACTTCTGTCCAATAGCTCGCCAATTTCTTTAAAGGATTTGCCTTGTTTGCGTAAATTTAAAATAATTTTTCGCTGCTCTACGGTGGTTTCACACTTCTTACCGGCCATTTTTGCAAAATAATATATAAATTGATGCTTAAACAATTTTTTCTAAGTATTTTTTTTTAAGATTCAAATAACGGTGCTTACAGAGTTTCATTTTGGCAAAGAAAAGTGTGACCATATAAAAATAATATTAAAATAACAACTTTATATTGAAAATTGCCAATACTTTTGTCCCTATAAAATTACGGGTTCTTGGAATTAAATAATTATTAAAAATTAACCATGCCGCCAAAGTTTATAAAAATAATTAGATTGCATGCACAAATAGCTAATAATCGTATGAAAAATATAAAATTATTAAATATTAGACGGTATATTGGACAAAACCGACAATAAAACAAGATAATATTAAATTGCCAATACTTTTGTCCGTGACTGTATATGCAAATTCCTATTAAGATCGGACAACTATATCATATAGCTGCCATAGGAAAGATCGGTCGAAAATTAAGTTTTTGTATGGAAAATTTTTATGTGTTTCAAGATATCTTGACCAAACTCGGTATTTATTAGTTTTACTACGCTCCCCATATATATGCAAAATCCTATTAAGATCGGACAACTATATCATATAGCTGCCATAGGAACGATCGGTCGAAAATTATGCTGTTGTACGGAAACCTGTTTTGTTTTTCATGGTATCTTAACCATACTCGGCATTAACTATTTTCCCTGTGCTTCTTAGATACGGGCAAAGCACTATAAGCATTTTGAAAAGGTTCGGTCTGCAAGGGTATTAAATCTTCGGTGTGCCGAAGATAGCACTTCTTTCTCGTTTTTCATTCTTTTCAACCCAGCATAATTTTCTTTACTTTAATGGAAAATGTTTTCAACTTTATCATAATTTAATCTTCTTTTTTGTTAATTCAAGCTTTATTTTTGATACTTGTAAACTTAATGGAAAACTTCGACGACCATTTCTCTTTTCATTTTAAATTAAATCTTTTTATTTTATGGGAAATCTTTCTTTTTTCTAGTATGCCTTGGAACTAAATTCTCAAATTTGCATTAAATGCCAATGCCCACATACAATATCCAGCCAGTCTGCTTCTAAATTTCGATTGGAGCACTTCAAAATTGGGAAATAATTCCTATAATTTAAATTTACTTTTTCTTGTCTAAAAATTGAATATTTTCTTTTTGCTAAATTAATATCTTTTTTCGTTTTGTTCCAAATAATATTTCATTTTTGTTATATTTTTGTTTACTCCTTTTTTCCGTTCTTATTATTTTTTCTATTATATTTTTTATGTATTTGACCCAAAAGAAAAAACTCGAATCTTTTTGTTGGCTCAGTCCATTATTTTCGTTTTTTGTTTGTCCTTTTTCTGTTTTTTCTTTTGCGTTTACTGTAAATCGTGTTGGTTTTCGTTGACTCAAGTTCATCATTTTCGTTTGTGTTTAATGTTGTTTTCTTTTAATCGAGGTGTATTAATCTAAATATATTTGTTTGTCTCTTCCGTAATGTATTTATTTTTTTTTTACCACAAATACAAATTTGATCCTCCTTTTTGTTAAAATTATATTTATTCTTTCTAAACTAGAATAGTTTAATATTCTTTTTTCTTTCTTTTCAACCTTAGTATTATTTCCTTCTCATTTAATGGAGAATGTTTCCTAGCTTAACGTAAGTTAATCTCATTTTTCTCCTATTATATAATTTGTATTCATTTATAGACCGTAAAATTTTCTAATCTTTTGCTTATATTGACTCAAGCTAATTATTTTCGTTTGCGTTTGATGTTGTTTTTAATTTGTGCTATACCAAATAAATTTTTGTTTGTCCCTTTTTCCGTTACTCATAATATACATTTATTTTTTGAACATAAAAAATAAAATATATAATTTTCCTTCTTTTTTAATCTTTTTTCATTCTTTTCAACCCAGCATAATTTTCTTTACTTTAATGGAAAATGTTTTCAACTTTATCATAATTTAATCTTCTTTTTTGTTAATTCAAGCTTTATTTTTGATACTTGTAAACTTAATGGAAAACTTCGACGACCATTTCTCTTTTCATTTTAAATTAATCTTTTTATTTTATGGGAAATCTTTCTTTTTTCTAGTATGCCTTGGAACTAAATTCTCAAATTTGCATTAAATGCCAATGCCCACATACAATATTCAGCCAGTCTGCTTCTAAATTTCGATTGGAGCACTTCAAAATTGGGAAATAATTCCTATAATTTAAATTTACTTTTTCTTGTCTAAAAATTGAATATTTTCTTTTTGCTAAATTAATATCTTTTTTCGTTTTGTTCCAAATAATATTTCATTTTTGTTATATTTTTGTTTACTCCTTTTTTCCGTTCTTATTATTTTTTCTATTATATTTTTTATGTATTTATTGACCCAAAAGAAAAAAACTCGAATCTTTTTGTTGGCTCAGTCCATTATTTTCGTTTTTTGTTTGTCCTTTTTCTGTTTTTTCTTTTGCGTTTACTGTAAATCGTGTTGGTTTTCGTTGACTCAAGTTCATCATTTTCGTTTGTGTTTAATGTTGTTTTCTTTTAATCGAGGTGTATTAATCTAAATATATTTGTTTGTCTCTTCCGTAATGTACTTATTTTTTTTTGACCACAAATACAAATTTAATCCTCCTTTTTTAAAATTATATTTATGCTTTCTAAACTAGAATAGTTTAATATTCTTTTTTCTTTCTTTTCAACCTTAGTATTATTTCCTTCTCATTTAATGGAGAATGTTTCCTAGCTTAACGTAAGTTAATCTCATTTTTCTCCTATTATATAATTTGTATTCATTTATAGACCGTAAAATTTTCTAATCTTTTGCTTATATTGACTCAAGCTTACTATTTTCGTTTGCGTTTGATGTTGTTTTTAATTTGTGCTATACCAAATAAATTTTTGTTTGTCCCTTTTTCCGTTACTCATAATATACATTTATTTTTTGAACATAAAAAATATAATATAATTTTCCTTCTTTTTATACCCTTGCAGAGGGTATTATAATTTTGTCGTGAAATGTGTAACGCATAGAAGGAGACATCTCCGACCCCATAAAGTATATATATTCTTGATCAGTATCAACAGCCGAGTTGATATAGCCATGTCCGTCTGTCCGTCTGTCTGTTTCTATGCGAACTAGTCTCTCAGTTTTCAAGCTATCTTTATGAAACTTTGCAGAAGTCCCTCTTTCTGTTGCACGCAGCTCATATGTCAAAACCAGCTGGATCGGACCACTATATCATATAGCTGCCATTAGAACGATCGGTCGAAAAATAGGTTCTTGTATGAAAAACATTTTTGTTTATAAAGTTATCTTTACTAAACTTTTTATTTATTAGTTTTACTACGTTCCCCATATATATGCAAAATCCTATTAAGATCGGACAACTATATCATATAGCTGCCATAGGAACGATCGGTCGAAAATTAAGTTTTTGTATGGAAAATTTTTATGTTTTTCAAGATATCTTGACCAAACTCGGTATTTATTAGTTTTACTATGCTCCCTCCACTTATGCAAAATCTTATTCACATCGGGCTACTATATCATATAGCTGCCATAGGAACGATCGGTCAAAATTTAAGTTTTTGTATGGAAAATTTTTATGTTTTTCAAGATATCTTGACCAAACTCGGTATTTATTAGTTTTACTACGCTCCCCATATATATGCAAAATCCTATTAAGATCGGGCAACTATATCATATAGCTGCCATAGGAACGATCGGTCGAAAATTATGCTGTTGTATGTATTTTTTTTTATATGGAAAATTTTTATGTTTTTCAAGATATCTTGACTAAGCTCGGCATACTCGGCATTAACTATTTTCCCTGTGCTTCTTAGATACGGGCAAAGCACTATGAGTATTTTGAAAAGGTTGGGTCTGCAAGAGTATTAAATCTTCGGTGTGCCGAAGATAGCACTTCTTTCTCGTTTAATCTTTTTTTTATACCCTTGCAGAGGGTATTATAATTTTGTCGTGAAATGTGTAACGCATAGAAGGAGACATATCCGACCCCATAAAGTATATACATATATTCTTGATCAGTATCAACAGCCGAGTTGATATAGCCATGTCCGTCTGTCCGTCTGTCTGTTTCTATGCGAACTAGTCTCTCAGTTTTAAAGATATCTTTATGAAACTTTGCAGAAGTCCCTCTTTCTGTTGCACGCAGCTCACATGTCAAAACCAGCTGGATCGGACCACTATATCATATAGCTGCCATTAGAACGATCGGTCGAAAAGTAGGTTCTTGTATGAAAAACATTTTTGTTTATAAAGTTATCTTTACTAAACTTTTTTATTTATTAGTTTTACTACGTTCCCCATATATATGCAAAATCCTATTAAGATCGGACAACTATATCATATAGCTGCCATAGGAACGATCGGTCGAAAATTAAGTTTTTGTATGGAAAATTTTTATGTTTTTCAAGATATCTTGACCAAACTCGGTACTTATTAGTTTTACTAAGCTCCCCATATATATGCAAAATTCTATTCAGATCGGGCAACTATATCATATAGCTGCCATAGGAACAATCGGTCGAAAATTAAGTTTTTGTATTGAACATTTTTATGTTTTTCAAGATATCTTGACCAAACTCGGTACTTATTAGTTTTACTACGCTCGCCATATATATGCAAATTCCTATTAAGATCGGACAACTATATCATATAGCTGCCATAGGAAAGATCGGTCGAAAATTAAGTTTTTGTATGGAAAATTTTTATGTGTTTCAAGATATCTTGACCAAACTCGGTATTTATTAGTTTTACTACGCTCCCCATATATATGCAAAATCCTATTAAGATCGGACAACTATATCATATAGCTGCCATAGGAACGATCGGTCGAAAATTATGCTGTTGTACGGAAACCTGTTTTGTTTTTCATGGTATCTTAACCATACTCGGCATTAACTATTTTCCCTGTGCTTCTTAGATACGGGCAAAGCACTATAAGCATTTTGAAAAGGTTCGGTCTGCAAGGGTATTAAATCTTCGGTGTGCCGAAGATAGCACTTCTTTCTCGTTTTTCATTCTTTTCAACCCAGCATAATTTTCTTTACTTTAATGGAAAATGTTTTCAACTTTATCATAATTTAATCTTCTTTTTTGTTAATTCAAGCTTTATTTTTGATACTTGTAAACTTAATGGAAAACTTCGACGACCATTTCTCTTTTCATTTTAAATTAATCTTTTTATTTTATGGGAAATCTTTCTTTTTTCTAGTATGCCTTGGAACTAAATTCTCAAATTTGCATTAAATGCCAATGCCCACATACAATATCCAGCCAGTCTGCTTCTAAATTTCGATTGGAGCACTTCAAAATTGGGAAATAATTCCTATAATTTAAATTTACTTTTTCTTGTCTAAAAATTGAATATTTTCTTTTGCTAAATTAATATCTTTTTTCGTTTTGTTCCAAATAATATTTCATTTTTGTTATATTTTTGTTTACTCCTTTTTTCCGTTCTTATTATTTTTTCTATTATATTTTTTATGTACTTATTGACCCAAAAGAAAAAACTCGAATCTTTTTGTTGGCTCAGTCCATTATTTTCGTTTTTTGTTTGTCCTTTTTCTGTTTTTTCTTTTGCGTTTACTGTAAATCGTGTTGGTTTTCGTTGACTCAAGTTCATCATTTTCGTTTGTGTTTAATGTTGTTTTCTTTTAATCGAGGTGTATTAATCTAAATATATTTGTTTGTCTCTTCCGTAATGTACTTATTTTTTTTTGACCACAAATACAAATTTAATCCTCCTTTTTTTAAAATTATATTTATGCTTTCTAAACTAGAATAGTTTAATATTCTTTTTTCTTTCTTTTCAACCTTAGTATTATTTCCTTCTCATTTAATGGAGAATGTTTCCTAGCTTAACGTAAGTTAATCTCATTTTTCTCCTATTATATAATTTGTATTCATTTATAGACCGTAAAATTTTCTAATCTTTTGCTTATATTGACTCAAGCTTACTATTTTCGTTTGCGTTTGATGTTGTTTTTAATTTGTGCTATACCAAATAAATTTTTGTTTGTCCCTTTTTCCGTTACTCATAATATACATTTATTTTTTGAACATAAAAAAATAAAATATATAATTTTCCTTCTTTTTTAATCTTTTTTCATTCTTTTCAACCCAGCATAATTTTCTTTACTTTAATGGAAAATGTTTTCAACTTTATCATAATTTAATCTTCTTTTTTGTAAATTCAAGCTTTATTTTTGATACTTGTAAACTTAATGGAAAACTTCGACGACCATTTCTCTTTTCATTTTAAATTAAATCTTTTCATTTTATGGGAAATCTTTCTTTTTTCTAGTATGCCTTGGAACTAAATTCTCAAATTTGCCTTAAATGCCAATGCCCACATACAATATTCAGCCAGTCTGCTTCTAAATTTCGATTGGAGCACTTCAAAATTGGGAAATAATTCCTATAATTAAAATTTACTTTTTCTTGTCTAAAAATTGAATATTTTCTTTTTGCTAAATTAATATCTTTTTTCGTTTTGTTCCAAATAATATTTCATTTTTGTTATATTTTTGTTTACTCCTTTTTTCCGTTCTTATTATTTTTTCTATTATATATTTTATGTATTTATTGACCCAAAAGAAAAAACTCGAATCTTTTCGTTGGCTTAGTCCATTATTTTCGATTTTTGTTTGTCCTTTTTCTGTAAATCGTGTTGGTTTTCGTTGACTCAAGTTCATCATTTTCGTTTGTGTTTAATGTTGTTTTCTTTTAATCGAGGTGTATTAATCTAAATATATTTGTTTGTCTCTTCCGTAATGTATTTATTTTTTTTTTACCACAAATACAAATTTGATCCTCCTTTTTGTTAAAATTATATTTATTCTTTTTAAACTAGAATAGTTTAATATTCTTTTTTCTTTCTTTTCAACCTTAGTATTATTTCCTTCTCATTTAATGGAGAATGTTTCCTAGCTTAACGTAAGTTAATCTCATTTTTCTCCTATTATATAATTTGTATTCATTTATAGACCGTAAAATTTTCTAATCTTTTGCTTATATTGACTCAAGCTAATTATTTTCGTTTGCGTTTGATGTTGTTTTTAATTTGTGCTATACCAAATAAATTTTTGTTTGTCCCTTTTTCCGTTACTCATAATATACCTTTATTTTTTGAACATAAAAAATAAAATATATAATTTTCCTTCTTTTTTAATCTTTTTTCATTCTTTTCAACCCAGCATAATTTTCTTTACTTTAATGGAAAATGTTTTCAACTTTATCATAATTTAATCTTCTTTTTTTGTTAATTCAAGCTTTATTTTTGATACTTGTAAACTTAATGGAAAACTTCGACGACCATTTCTCTTTTCATTTTAAATTAATCTTTTTATTTTATGGGAAATCTTTCTTTTTTCTAGTATGCCTTGGAACTAAATTCTCAAATTTGCATTAAATGCCAATGCCCACATACAATATCCAGCCAGTCTGCTTCTAAATTTCGATTGGAGCACTTCAAAATTGGGAAATAATTCCTATAATTTAAATTTACTTTTTCTTGTCTAAAAATTGAATATTTTCTTTTTGCTAAATTAATATCTTTTTTCGTTTTGTTCCAAATAATATTTCATTTTTGTTATATTTTTGTTTACTCCTTTTTTCCGTTCTTATTATTTTTTCTATTATATTTTTTATGTATTTATTGACCCAAAAGAAAAAACTCGAATCTTTTTGTTGGCTCAGTCCATTATTTTCGTTTTTTGTTTGTCCTTTTTCTGTTTTTTCTTTTGCGTTTACTGTAAATCGTGTTGGTTTTCGTTGACTCAAGTTCATCATTTTCGTTTGTGTTTAATGTTGTTTTCTTTTAATCGAGGTGTATTAATCTAAATATATTTGTTTGTCTCTTCCTTAATGTACTTATTTTTTTTGACCACAAATACAAATTTAATCCTCCTTTTTTTTTAAATTATATTTATGCTTTCTAAACTAGAATAGTTTAATATTCTTTTTTCTTTCTTTTCAACCTTAGTATTATTTCCTTCTCATTTAATGGAGAATGTTTCCTAGCTTAACGTAAGTTAATCTCATTTTTCTCCTATTATATAATTTGTATTCATTTATAGACCGTAAAATTTTCTAATCTTTTGCTTATATTGACTCAAGCTTACTATTTTCGTTTGATGTTGTTTTTAATTTGTGCTATACCAAATAAATTTTTGTTTGTCCCTTTTTCCGTTACTCATAATATACATTTATTTTTTGAACATAAAAAATATAATATAATTTTCCTTCTTTTTATACCCTTGCAGAGGGTATTATAATTTTGTCGTGAAATGTGTAACGCATAGAAGGAGACATCTCCGACCCCATAAAGTATATATATTCTTGATCAGTATCAACAGCCGAGTTGATATAGCCATGTCCGTCTGTCCGTCTGTCTGTTTCTATGCGAACTAGTCTCTCAGTTTTCAAGCTATCTTTATGAAACTTTGCAGAAGTCCCTCTTTCTGTTGCACGCAGCTCATATGTCAAGACCAGCTGGATCGGACCACTATATCATATAGCTGCCATTAGAACGATCGGTCGAAAAGTAGGTTCTTTTATGAAAAACATTTTTGTTTATAAAGTTATCTTTACTAAACTTTTTATTTATTAGTTTTACTACGTTCCCCATATATATGCAAAATCCTATTAAGATCGGACAACTATATCATATAGCTGCCATAGGAACGATCGGTCAAAATTTAAGTTTTTGTATGGAAAATTTTTATGTTTTTCAAGATATCTTGACCAAACTCGGTATTTATTAGTTTTACTACGCTCCCCATATATATGCAAAATCCTATTAAGATCGGGCAACTATATCATATAGCTGCCATAGGAACGATCGGTCGAAAATTATGCTGTTGTATGTATTTTTTTTATATGGAAAATTTTTATGTTTTTCAAGATATCTTGACTAAGCTCGGCATACTCGGCATTAACTATTTTCCCTGTGCTTCTTAGATACGGGCAAAGCACTATGAGTATTTTGAAAAGGTTGGGTCTGCAAGGGTATTAAATCTTCGGTGTGCCGAAGATAGCACTTCTTTCTCGTTTAATCTTTTTTTTATACCCTTGCAGAGGGTATTATAATTTTGTCGTGAAATGTGTAACGCATAGAAGGAGACATCTCCGACCCCATAAAGTATATATATTCTTGATCAGTATCAACAGCCGAGTTGATATAGCCATGTCCGTCTGTCCGTCTGTCTGTTTCTATGCGAACTAGTCTCTCAGTTTTAAAGCTATCTTTATGAAACTTTGCAGAAGTCCCTCTTTCTGTTGCACGCTGCTCATATGTCAAAACCAGCTGGATCGGACCACTATATCATATAGCTGCCATTAGAACGATCGGTCGAAAAGTAGGTTCTTGTATGAAAAACATTTTTGTTTATAAAGTTATCTTAACTAAACTTTTTATTTATTAGTTTTACTACGTTCCCCATATATATGCAAAATCCTATTAAGATCGGACAACTATATCATATAGCTGCCATAGGAACGATCGGTCGAAAATTAAGTTTTTGTATGGAAAATTTTTATGTTTTTCAAGATATCTTGACCAAACTCGGTACTTATTAGTTTTACTAAGCTCCCATATATATGCAAAATTCTATTCAGATCGGGCAACTATATCATATAGCTGCCATAGGAACAATCGGTCGAAAATTAAGATTTTGTATGGAAAATTTTTATGTTTTTCAAGATATCTTGACCAAACTCGGTACTTATTAGTTTTACTACGCTCGCCAT
>JAWNPB010000114.1:0-50303 GCA_035045355.1 Drosophila lacicola | reverse complement strand
CTACGTATTGCTAAACCTAAGCTGATTGAACTTTCAGTATGGCCTAAAAGCTCTATATACAGAGATATCCCTCTGAAAATTGGTATGTGTAAAGCTTAACTATATATTGTTAGATTTAAACCTAACTTTGAAAACCACATCATATTTTTCTCGAGTTATTGAAAAGTAAACTAAATACCCTATAAATAAACCCTTCCTGCTTAAAATTGGTATACGTAAGGCTTAACCATTAATTGTTCAATTAGGAACTAACTTTGATTGCCGCAGCATATCTTTCTCGAGATATTCAGAGAGGGAAGAACAAAGTTAAAATCAAGTCAAATTAGATTTCTGTATTGCCTAAATAACCCATATATATAAAGCTATTCCTCTGAAAACTGGTATGTGTTAAGCTTAACTACTTATTAATCAATTAAAAACCATCTTTTTCCCGAGTTATTGAAAAATAAAATATTCGAAAATTAAAAATCTCCAAGCCCAAGTCACTTTTCAGAGCAAATCCTCGCCATGCTGTGACTCTACGCGATTCAACCCTAGTTAAATCCACAGCTAAAGCTTTGCTTTTTTTTTTGGGTAGGGGGAGGGGGGCTAACGCAATGACAGATCGAGCCATTCATTTTGGCCCAGGCCGCAGTCGAAGCCGCAGTTGAAGTCGAGTTTTTCTCACTTGGCCACTTGAAACTTGATTTTGGGTCTTAGCCTCCTCCTCCTCCTCCTCCTCCGCCCGCGCTGCCTTTTACGAAACTGTTATGCCTAATCATGCTGTCATAATGCGCTACGAATTCATATCAAACGATGATCGAGTCTGCCTTTCCCCTCCCCCCTCTTCTCTTTGTCTATTGGAGAGAGAGAGAGCGAGAGAGACAGCGAGGTTCGAAGACAAACGGCGACACACACAAGAATAGCTCGTGCTATAACTACATCAAATGGATTAGATTCAACTACCTCTCCAAAAAGGCGAAAAACGCCACAAAAGACAGCAATAACAACAACAACCAGGTACAACAACAACAACAACAACAGCCAGGTACAACTGAAGCTGGATTAACGTGTAGGTGTTCCGAGGCAAGACGAGCTCTTGGTGCTTGAAGCTCCAAGCAAAGGTTGGGGCCTATGGAATGCGATTGTCTGCGATCTGAGGCAGTTGTCTTGCTGTTGTTCTTGTTGTTGTTTTTTTTTAGCCAGTTGTTGCCAGTGTTGCCTGTGTTGCCAGTGTTGCCTGTGTGGCGTTAGGCTCGTACGTGGGGTCAGCCAAAGGCGTCTGGAGTAGGGCACTGAAAAAGATGATGACGGCATGTGGAGATCTGGTGCAGGCGGTTACTGCAAACTGGTTAAACTCAACCCGCACACAGCTGCCAAGCCAAGAAATCTATTTCGCAAAGTAAAATACTAATTAAGAGCAAGAGAGCCAGATCCTATACATTTGCAGCAGCAAAGGGAGGAGGAACTCCCAACCATTGGAAGACCTGGTGCAGACAAAGGAATACTCGGAGAATGGAATAAAATCAATGTATCTAATCCCAGATAGATTTTTATAATAGAGTAAGGCTCTCTTTAGGAGTTACTTAGCTGAAATGAAGTACGTTTAATTCCTGGTTGTCCAATAGAGAACCCTTTTCTCCAATAACTTAGGAATAACTTAGGAATATTTATATTCCTTAGCCTTTGCATACAAATTTGTAAGAGACTGAACTGGACGAGGCCTTAACTTTGGGTGTTAAGCTGGGAAATCTATTGTGCTAAGTAAAATACTAATTAAGAGCAACAGCCAGAGATCCTATACATTTACAGCAGCTATGGGAAGAGGAACTCCCAGCCAATGGAAGATCTTGTGCAGACAAAGGAATACACTGAAAATGGAATATATATATACATATAGCTAATTCCAGATAGATCTTTCTAATAGAATACGCCTCTCTTTAAGAGTAAGTCAGCTGGGTTGAAGTACGTTCAATTCCTGGTTTTCCCATAGAGAACTGCTTTCCCCAATTACTTAGGAATAATTAAGGAATTTATATATTCCTTAGTCTCTGCATAGGAATTTGGAAAGAACTTAGTGGATGAGGTTTTTAACTGTTCTTTCAAGATAGGAAATCTATTTCTTAGAGCCTAACAGGTTGGAAGTTTGAACAATCAGAAGAGTGAACAAGATCAAATTGGGCCTGGAAGAAAAAACGGCAAGGATCCGAAGACTTCCTTGCGAAGGAATTTTTATCTGTAGCTTTACGACCGTAGCGAATTTCTCTAAGAAGGAATAGTTAAGGATCCGATAAATGCCATATATTAAATTGCTGTTCAGTTGTAGATCTATCGAATAAGAAGGAATATCAAGGAATTTTCTGGTTTGCAAACCTATTAGTCGCATGAGCCCTTAGGTCTAGCGCGTTAGTGACATCCACTTAGCTCAGATCCTCAGTATGGTGTTAGCCTATTTCGGAGCAGCTCTCGAAACGGCAGCTACTCAGTTTCGCTTGGATAGGTGAAGTGGGGCTAAGCGCAAATGGAAAACATGTTAGATCCGTGGAAAATCCCTTTTGTAACGCTTTAAGCCCGGCTGCTTGGAAAACAAACAAAGCTGACAGCTGCAAAGACCTCCAGTTCTCTTTTTTTTTTTTTTTGGATATTTTTGGGCTGCCCTGTCAATGCTGAACCTGGGGACGAGGCGAAAGTATTTGGCCTTTTATGTAGCACTGTGGCCAGCAGATCGATCAACATTTGTGTTTGGCCTCTCGAGTGGCTCCTGTTTATGTCGCAGCGCAGTCGGGACAAGAAGGGGAAGGAGCGGGGGCGGGTCTCGACCACAATGCGTGCTACTTACATGCCACCGAAACAATTACAGAGCGCTAAGTAAACTAACTGTAATGCAACGATTGAAATACCGTTCGAAATGCATTGGAAAACAACAAGGGAATAAAAAGGGAAAATCGAAAAGAAAAAGCTTCGAGCTGACGACCACAAGATTGTAATCAACATGCCATTAAAAAACACATCTCTTTGCCAGAGTTGTCGAAGCCGCTGTCGATGACAATGACGAAGTGCCGGGGCCCCCGAAACGAATCGCTCGCAATCGAATCGAAACGATGCACAGATAAATGCATAGATGGATGGATGGATGATTCGATCGGTCGGTCGGTCGGTCGGTAGGTTGGTTGGATAGATACCGACATCAAAAAGCTCCTCTTGGGCCCTTTAATTTAACATTGGCATTCAAATGCAACGCGAAGATGTGCAACAACAAGTAAGAGTGCTCTAGGCGGGCATGATCGACTAGGAGATGCCCCTGCTCACATACATTGTATGGGTTTTCTTCCTTTCACCCAGCACTATTCTATGGGAAATTCCTTCCTCAGTAACTTCCGTATTTATAGTCCAATCTTTATACAATATTCAGGATTTTCGTAAAGCATACAAAAGTGTGTACATACCAAGGCGCTACCTTTTTCCGTTTTCGAATGGAATGGAGGACCTTGTCCCCAAGGAGTGAAATAGGAGTAAAATACGATTACTTACATAACAGGTTTGGGCTAGATAACTCTTAGAATCCTCGAGCTATACTCATTTCGCAAAATCAATATTTTTCGGATGGAGTGGAGGACCTTCTCCAAGGCATGAAATATTTGAATTCTGTATATTCCATACGACAACCTTATGGTATGTAGTTTGGATATTTATCGTTTTTACAGATATGGGAGGATTTAGACAAACAGGTAAGCTTAAGGGCCTGATTAGATATGCCACCTTCTGCCTGTTACATACACATGCACAAAACTAGTATAACCCCTTTCACCCAATTACAATGATTCCAGGGTATGGTAACAACAAAAGTCTGTTCATTACCCAAGCAACTGGCAACTGGCTCAAATGGCTCAAATGGTCGCTTAAGTGTTTTGGATGAGTACACGCCCTGATTTCGTATTACGAGTCGCGCGTGCGACATGGCCAGGGGCAGGGGCAGGGACGGGGGTAGGGACAAGAGACAAGTTGGCAAAGAGGTTTTCTTAGGCCTGCGGCTATTGATCTGCTTGAAATCAAAAGTCTTTAGTTGTGTACCACATACCGCAGACCTGATATAATAATTAATGATCTGATCAGTTGGCCAAGGGCCTTGCCACACACCTATTTGCGTACTTGTTGCGCAGCAAAGTTCAGTTTCTTTGTCACATGTGGCTAAGATGAGGGAAAGGGCTAAAAGTCTTTTCTTTACGGTCAATATTTAATAATAGAAGTTAGCGATGTCTCTGTCGAAATATGTGTAGATATTCTTCTTATTAATCAATTTAGTAAATCTATTAGAAAATTCAAGTAACACTCTTTAATATTAACAGCTAACTTTCCTAGGGATTTTCATGCGTGCTTTCAATCGTCCTAAGCTTAAACTCATTGCGAATTATAACGCATTGAGCGACTAATAATAACAAAGCATAACAGCAATCTCCTTTGTTTTTCTGCGCACGCTTTTCGCCTTTTCAATCGTCATAAGCTTGAACTCATTGCGAATTATAACGTTTTGAGCGACGAATATCAAAGCATAAACGAAATCCCTTCTAAGCACGCTTTGGCATTGTAAAATATTACAATTTTAATCTAAGCTTCTCACTGTACATACTTTTCAACTCTGCTCCTACTCTTCTTCTTGCTTCGCTCTCTTCATTTACTCTCTTAAAATCTGCACTTACCTTGGAACAATTCTCGCAGGAATATTTCCTGATATTATTATGGGCGATCGCGCCGTGTTTGATCAGCAAAGGGCGATGGGAGAAGCGTTGGGCACAGAGCTCGCAGCCGAATTCGCCGCGCTTGAAATGATGCGCGCCAACCAGATGATCATCCAGGCTGCAAAAAAAAAAGATAGGGTATAAAGTGTCATGAGTGAGGTTATTAAAGTGTTTCCATTCTTATATTTTGTTTTTTTTGGTGTGGGTACACTTTTCTTATCGCTGTGGCTGTCATCAGCAAATGAAATTAGCATTTGTGGCAGTTGGGACAAAAGCTCTGAACAATCTGCTCAATCAGAGTCATGTGCGTCAATTCACACGCCCTCCCCCTCCCCCTCCTCCTCCCTGTCAGCTACTTTGTTTGTTGTCCAACACTGCGGGCAACACGCCCACACACACACACACGCACACATGGACAGGCGCCTCCTGCCTTTGGCGTCAATTAGTCAAATGATGTTCAATATTTAATATGCGACGCTGATAAGCGATCGCGCCCTGCAACAGCTGCGGCCAATGAGTGTCCTCTGCAGCACCCCCTCCCCCTTCCCTTCCCTTGGGTGTCCTTGATTGTGGAGCAGCGAGTGCGATGCTTATCGCCGCCGCCGTCGCCGTCGCAGCGCGTGGGAGGAGCAACTGTCGACAAAAGGCGGACACATTTTTAGCATATTCTTTTTTTCTCTCGATTATTCTTTCGTTTTCGTTTTTGTTTTTATTGTGATTTTTGTCATCGACATGGAAGAGTTGACGCGGGGCCCGGTGCTTCAATCCTCTTGTGCGTTTCAAGTGTGGGCGTTTGTTTGCCTACAACAACAACAACAACAACATTAACAGCAGCAAAAGCAAAAGCAATAACAAAAGCAAGAGCTACAACAACAACAACAACAACGGTAAACTATGCATGTTCAACATCAGATAAATTGCAAAGCCTGACGGACCCAGCGACACGCAGGCAACGGACAGCAAGAGAGAGAGGGAGAGAGAGAGAGAGAGAGGGACAGCGTTTGCTCGCATTGCTTCTCCATTCACTGTGAGGGCTTCTCATCTAAAATTCAATAAATCACACACACGCACACACACATACACACATACACATACATACCCTGATAAGTGTCACTGTGTCTGGCCACCCGCTTGCTGCCTGGGCTCTACCCCCCGCCTCCCCCGCCCTGCCTTGCACTAGCCCAAAGCAAAGCAAAGCGCACTTTAGCACTTGAAAAAAAAAGAAATAACGGAGGAGCGAGAAATGTAATTTTCATGTTGTTGTTGTTGCTGTTGTTGCTGTTGTTGTTGTCGCAATGCAAAATATTTGTAAATATTGTACAAAAGTTTTGCATTAAATATTGTAATTTAAGTTGATTAAAGATCTCTTTAGTTTGAAGTGGTTAAAAAATAATTGATGCCATTAGAATGATGAACACAGGGGAACTAGTACAGTTATTTAATAGTTGTAATAAACAGTTGTGCCAGATATAGATGAATACAAATGAACTAGTTCCCTTTGATAATAACTGTAAGTATTTATCAGCTCATTTTGGTAAGATGTTAAAATCATATTTGTTCAATCTTTCAGATGAGCACAAGTGAACTAGTTCGGTATAATTATGTACATCTATACTAATCATTAAAGCAAAATATAGATAAAAACAAATGAACTAATGAACTTTTAAAATAGATATTTATGCCAATATAACTCGGATTATAAAGCTAAGATCTCTCTCTCTCTCTCTCTCTATCTCTCTCTCTCTGACTAACCCAAAAAAACAATAACAAATGTTATTGGAAATTAAGCTTAGTTTAATGAAAAGAATTCCAAATTATCTTACAAAACTTAAAAAAGAAAAAGAACCTCTTTCTTTAAATATCCTAATCAAGTTATTTTCTTTCTGCATTTCGATTGCCTCTCGATTAGAAATGTTTCATTTAAATGTGAAATACATTTATTTATTTATTAAACGAATTAGATTAGAAACGAGAAAGTTCTAGTATCTTTTCAAGACCACAAATTGTGCATCTTTCTTTCAAATGAGACCAAGGTCTAGATATAATTGTTACAAGTGAACTAGTTCCTAATGCTCCTGAACGAGTAGTTTTATTTGTTTATTTCCTGCATAGTTTCTAGAACAAGTTCCTTTCACAACTAACTACTATAATAGTTGAAATATAAAATTATATGATATGAAATGTGATACGAATTCCCCAATATGAATTCCCTAACTGGGAATAAATAGAAAATAAATAATATTATAAACTAATATTATTGGTCCTTTAGTTGGAGGCAAGGAAACCAAATTATTACAAATAAATTGCTGCTACCGAAAGCCCCAAATAAAACGCAAGTTTCCAAAAGTGTTAAAAAAAAATATCTAAAGCAAATAAATCGGCAAACCTTTCGTTGGCAACTCTCACTTTCAGGCGTTTGGCAACGCGGTTGCCGCGGCTTTAATGGCTTTTTTATTGGCCACACTAAATGGGTATTATCAAGGGGTATTATCGACTCTTAATTAAGATAGCCGCTGCCGACGTTTAGCAACAATTGGGAATAGTTTAAGTATATTTTTTTTGGTTTTTTTGCAGTTCGCCTCAAGTCGAATGCGCCTTGCCCGCAATTCTTTGGGTAAGTTGGAAGCTAATTGGCAGCTTGTTTTCAGCTAACATTTATGAGTTGTATTTTGTTTCTTGTTTTTGATTTCGATTATTTTTTCTCTTTTTTTCCCCCTCCTCTTGCTAAATGCCAAAGCAATTTGCGAACATTCTCCGGCGGCGCCCAAAAAATATATATGTATATGAAAACTGTGCGTTCGATTTTGCGAATCGTTATAGTATCTATATAATTGTCGGGTTTTGCTTACCGTTCTAGGTCCGTATAGACATTATCACAGACCTCACAGCGTATATCGAAACCGTTTTCGTCGTCTGTGAAATCGTTGTCGCCCTGACTATTTAACGATGAGTTTTTCTTCTCCTTCGAAAATTCGTCGCCGCTGTAAAAGCCTGTAAAAGAGAAAAAGGAAGGAGTTATTAAAGGAAAATTAACAGGGAAACTTAAGTTGAATTTATGAGAGTTTAGCTTCGAAGGGTTTTCAAAGCATGGCTAGATTGTATTCGACTTTTAGCCTAGTTTTTTATTGATGCCGAGATATTAGAGATTTTTACTGATTTTTACAATTATTTTACGATTTTCCAAAAGGGTTGAGTTAGTATTCAGATTTCAATTACATTTTTTTGCTCATTAAAATCTTCCTACAAATAATTTCTAATTTTTTTTTAAATATATATAATACAATGTTTCCTTATAACTCAACATAATAGTTTCCTCAAAACAAATCTGAACGTAATATAAATTTAAAAAAAAAATGTTTTCTGAACATGCCTAAAATTTTCTATTTTTTGGCGAATTAAAAATATATTTTTGCCTTAATTTATACATTTTTTCTAAAATTTGCCATTTTGTTTTAATTCAGAAAAAATGAGCGTACAATATAAATTTGCAGAAAATATTTTCTGAAATATTTGCCTTAATTTAAACCTTTTTTTTTGAATTCAAAATATTTTCTAAAATTTTTAAAGTTTTTTTTTCAGTTCCAAATTCTTAAATTTTTAAAAACAATATTTTTTTTTGAATGTATGTAGATCTCTTCTTCTAATTTTAACTGCAATTTCTTTTTAATTTGATTTTTCAAGAGTTCCATAAAACCCTTTAGAAATTATAATCAATAATATTTCTTTTTGTTTTCACATAAAGTGTCGAATTATTTTTAAATATTCTTAAAAATATTTAATAATTTTTTAAGCTGAATTTATACTCCTGTAAAATTAATATTAACTTCAGTTTTGATTTCTCTGTGCATTCTTAGATTCTAGCAAGGATTCACGGCACTCACACTTGACTTGAGACTTCTTCGCTGGACGCTTTCAGACTGATCCGAGTTGATGATATTGTGATGGTATATATATATTATACTTGGGAGTATATGGGTTAACAATCTAGGGAGCACTTGACACAACCGTTCGGATTCGCGTTTGAGGAACAAGTGTGTCGCACTGGGCGCATTATGCCGCCGAGCTAATGTTTTATTTGCTCGCTAACAATCTGCGGAAGGACTAGCCAGGACGCACTGGCATATGACCAGCACACACACACACACACACACACAGACAGACACACACACACACACAGAGACAGACAGGGCCAACACGCAAACACTTAACACAAAATTGGTAGCAGCGACCAAATCGTGTGCACTCATATAGCCTCATATAGGGTATACGATAGATAATTGTTACCAAAATGAAAGTAAGGCCAGAGAGAAAGAGAGGGAGATAGACAAGTCCAATGACAATTCCGAGGGGAAATGACTATCAAAACGGACGGTGGGCAGCTCGTCGTGAACTTGGACAACCACCAGGTGACACACACACACACACACACACACGCACAGGTGAGCAACAGTAGCCCGCTGCTGGCCAAGAATGCAGTCTAGGGGATGACAATGACCAAAGATTATGCATGCAAACACACATCCAGAGAGGGGTGGGTGTCCCTGTCCCTGTCCCTGTCCCGGTCCGGTTAGCTTCGGTTCCGTTGGACTGATTTTCCCAGTTCGAAAGTCATATAGCACCTTCTACCCAAAACATGGCACAGGTGTTGCCTCTCAAGGCGGCCCACCCTCTCGCTCTCTCACCCACAAGGGTTGACTCGATGATGAATATGTATGCCTCCCCCTTCTCCTCCTCCTCGTCCTCCTCCTCCTCCTCCTCCTCGTCGTGTATAATTGCGGGTCGCGTCTATGTTTCGGGTCAAAAGTTAATTTTTCAGCGTGTGCAATATGCTCAAAGAGGGCAAGAACTTCGACTCCGAGTCGCGACTCGCGACTCTCGACTCGGCGTCAAGGATTCCCACGTAAAGTTCCTTATGGTCAATTCGGTCGGAAGCGTGGGATAGCGGGCGGCTTTTTCTCTCCCTCCTTCTGGGCAGGCGCAACGTCAGCTGGCCCACAGATAAGACCTGAAGAGGCCTGAGAAAACTCTAAAGTAGCTAGCCGGGGTGATGGGTGGGCCAGGTTGGAAGAACTAACCACATGTTAAGTGCCATCAAAGCTAGTCTTATAGTAGATGCATTTCAATTGTGAGAACAAATTCAGATCAATTTAAAAGTCATTTTTTATGGATTGTCAGACATATATCTCCCAAAGTTCAGTTCTCATGCTTATACTAGAAAAATGTCCCAATTAAATTTCTCCTCTTATCCAAATAGTTGATATATCAAGGACATTTTTAGATATTATTTCTTCAGAAAATTAAAAGTGAAGAAATTTATGGATATCTAAAACTCTTCCATAGTGAGGATCGCAAATGTCAAGTTTTGTGAAGATATCATGCGAACTAAAATAAAACTAATTTTTTTGACCGATTCTTACCATAGACCTATATGATAATCTAATCCGATGTTGATAAGAATTAGCTCATGTTTGGCTCATTCTTAGAACTAATGAGAAAGTAAGCAGACATTTGCCTTTTGCTGCTCTATCTATAGAATAATGTTCCGATGTTGATCAGACTTCGATTATATGTGAAACGTCGGGTAAAAACCACAATAAGCTTTATATATATGGTGATCCGATTCGGCTGATATCGACTGAGAGACTGCGTTTGCATGGAATGCAATAGACTGACACTGATCCAGAATTTATATGCTATATTTTATATTCATACTATATACTATATGTACATAAAACCTGGATTGTTGAAGTGGAAAACTTGCTGCATGCAGTTGAACCAAAGAGCAAGGCTTGCAGTCGGAGCCTCGATATATCTTTAAAGTTCTTTCCCCCAATTCCAATTTTTCAGTTTACAATACAAATAGCAGGAATTGCTCTATATATAGACAAATTGTTTTACAATTCTCTCAATCTTCAGCAGGATTAGATATTAAGAGAGAATTCAATGACAGCTCTTGGCATATTTTGGACTCATACTTCGTAGTATTTTTATGTGCATTTAATTGAGCTGCACTCGAAGTCTCAAAGTCTCTCTCAATTCTTTGCTCATCTATCAAATGTGTACACCCCGCGCAGACTACTCTCTCCCAGCAATTCCTTGTCAATGGGCATTAACCTCAGCTCTGGCTAGGCCCCTACTCCTCCCCCCCCCCTCTCGAACCCTGTCTGTTGCACATGCAGCTCAATCCTTTCACGCCTTTCACCCAGTCGCAGCTGTCGAGGCAGAGGCAGCTATCCACCTGGCTAGATTGATTTACTCCGCAGCGCTCGAGCCGCTGACAATTCAATGGAGGCGGGTTTTTAGCCAGAAGTTGTTGCAATCAGGATGTCAGCGAGAGGGGAGAGGGGTGGAGAGGGAGAGAGAGAGAGGGGAGAGGCGGGTCTGACCCTGAATCGAAACGCTAAACGGAAGCCAAAAACTGTTGACAAATGATTGATTGAATTATTTACACCTTACGACTACTGTGGCAAAAATCAAAGTTAGATCCGCCTGCTAATCGATTTGGCAGCCGGTCAAAGTAAAAAAAAATAAACTCGAAAATAAAAAAAAGGGTTCGGTCTCTTATAAAAAAAAAAACAACAACAACACAACACACTCCTAATGATGCCCAAATTGACACACGATGATCATTTAGCTGAAGAAGCCAGGTTTTCGATTTTCGGTTTTCAGTTTTTAGATTTCGATTTTAATACCCTGAACCTTTTGAAAATGGCCAGAAAGGGTATGCTGTTGTGGTGCTAAGGTATGTAACAGGCAGCAAAATATATAGATTATTTATCAATGTGAGAAAGATTCGAATATGGAAAACATAAAAAGCTGGATACTTGAAATTGAATATATATTCTTCTATGCCAGAAAAATAACTATTTAATTATTTCTCATTACTAATTCTGCTTCATTTTCATTTAGTCCGATTCTCTGTCTGTCTCTGTAATCTAGTCGAACTCGAGAACTATTAAGGCTAGAGACTTGATAGTTTATATATATATTTACCTAGCTCATAGCGCAGTAGGAGCTTATTACTTCTTTAGATAACTCCTTCCACTTTCATAAGCTCGATAAATATCGATAAATTGATATTGATATGTTTAAGCATAACTCGAGGAATATAAGAGCTTCATGCTCCAAATTAGGTATGTTGGTTCTTGTATAGCATAGACAGACTATGAATATTTCACACTTTGGATAACTCCCCCCATTTCCCCTAGAAATAGGTAAAAACAGATTTTTCATAGGTAGCGCCTTGCGCTTTGGTATGTACACACTTTTGTATGCCATGTTTAAGTCTTGAAAGTTTGATAGTGATCGGACTATAGATGCCGAAGTTAGTTTGGCATGCATTTCCCATATATGATATATGATGTGGGGGAAATGTGCTTTCGATTAATTTATAGAATAGCATGTTTGCAAAGGCAGCTTGGCTCATGGCATAGGGTATCTGTTAGTCAATCACACTCGATTAAAGCACGCTTATTGGCTGCTCAGTTTCTCAGTTTTCGTTTAGGTAGTTTTGGTAACTCGGCATTAAACATGCCAGCTCATTAATCATCTATCAGCTTTGTTGGCGACAATGTCATGTGTGTGTGGTTGTGTCTGTGTGTGTGTGTAAGTGTGTGTGTGTGTGTGTGTGTGTGTGTGTGTGTGTGTGTGTGTAGCAGCTAGGTTTTCGTTTTGGGCTTGGTCTTGGCTCTTGGTTTTGGTCTTGGCGTGTGCTCCCTGTGCCTCGATCGGACTGGCAATTGTTAATCTTTGATTGGTCGATTGAAGTCGCGCCGCGCGCTAAGCTGAAAGCCATCTCAAAGGTGGCTTAATGTTTGTTTTTTGTTAACTTGTTTCGTTTTTTATTCTGTTTTGTTTACTTCATACATTTCTGTGGCCTCCTGATGAGGTTTTTTGTCACTTCGCAAATAAAACAAGCCAAGCGCCTGGCTAGAGAAATGGAGCAGCAACTGATTGAAACAACTCGAAGAGTGTTAACCTAATAACAACAGAGTGACCAGAGTCTACAAATATTTAAAGTTAATTTAATATATATAGAGTGAAAACTCTGCTAATGGTTGCTCCTATTAGGCGGACAGCCTGCTTGGGCGGACATTTTCCCGCAAGCTGATACAGTTTGGGCCACAGCCATTGCCCCCCTCTATTAAGCGTACACTCCGAGAGCTGTCCGCCCAAGAGTGTTTTCACTGTATATATAGTATATTTTTCTTGAGATATTTGCCTATTAAAACAATATTTCCGACGCTGTCAAAGCTAGAGAGAGAGAATTTGGAATATAAACTCGTGAATATGTTCTCTTCAGGTGAAGTTTTTAGTTTTTATGGCTACGCCCACTGTGGGCGTGGCAAATAATCTCAATTAGTTATAGATCAAGAGTGTGAACATTTGAAATTAAAACCTAGGCAGAGCGCCTCCAAAGACTGATTCAAGAATATCGAATATAGACATAGATATAAAATATAGATATAGAATAAAGATATAAAATAGATATGGAAAATATATATATATGGAACATAGATATAGAATATATATAAAAAAGATATAAAATATATATAGAATAGGCATAGAATATATAAATAGAATAGATATAGAATATATCTTCATAGATTTGAGTAATTGTCTGTTTCAAGCTGTTCTCTTTGATTGTTCTAACTTTTAAAGCCAAGATTAGCTTGAACAGATTTATGTAAAGAAAATCCCCTTATAGAAAATTTTATAGTTCAAATACAGAAAACCTAACTAGATTTTTGATCCTTGGTATAAATTATATATACAAAGAAATTTGATAAATATTGAAGCATTATTGTGCAATGCTTTCGATAATTAATTTCCTATCCCAATAATCTTATGTCTCCTAACTTATAAAGATCTGTAGGATCTGTGAAATAAACAATCTGTTAAAAATAACCAAAAATTACCCGGCTTATTGCGGCCCTCAGGAAACAGAGCTATGTAAACTCTACTGGGCTATTGAATCTTTTCTAAACTAAAATTCAAATATCATTTTTTCCATCAAATACAATTTTCCCTTTCAAGCTACTTTCCTTTGACTGTTTCCCATTTGGCAAGTTCCTTAACATATAACATTTACCATATTTTCCCCATTCAAACTCAAATTCCTGCATTAATTTGAAAAACTTGTAACGGTCAGTTTTAAGTTGCCCTTCGGGCCGAGTTAACCAGCGATGCTTGGCATTTGACTTGTGCTACAATTTCAACCACACTTTGCCCCTTGGCTAACCCCCGATTCGAGGTAATAGAACTTATTCTTCCATCTGGTAACTGGCAGGACACACTCCCCTCAAGGACCTGCGTCTTCGTGTTCGTGTGCCCAACGGGCCGTAAAGTGAAAACGAAACAGTTCCGAGTGCTTTGAAAAAGGGCGTGCGCGACTTGAAGGTACCCCGACTAAATATGAGTTCTCAGTTAACTTCGGTATTTACAGTCCGATCGGAATGAAATTTTCAGGGCTTAAATAAAACACATTCAAATGTGCACATACCAAAGACTATAGATTTATGCCGAAAAGTACTTTTGTTTGGGGAAGATAAGGGTAAATAAAAGAAGTTAAATATACCCTTCTGCTAATTTTCCAAGTTTACAGGGCATAAAAATACGTTAAAAAGTGAACAGCGAGTCCTTTGCACAGGTGTGCGCATATATTTCCATGAAAAACGAAAACGCGAACTTTAATTGAAAAGCAACGCGCGAGCTTGGGCCAGCTTAAGCCGGGCGCATATAGCATAATATTTATATATATATATATAAGTATAATATTTATAATAGGCATATGCTAATATCCGTGGCGCATTCTAATTTTAAGCCGGCATCAAAGGGAATTTTCACACAGAGCGAACTGATTTGACGCGTGATAAAAAATAAATATGTATTTGAAAAGTTGAAAAGCCAAAGGAACAAAGCCCTGCGAATTGTCAAATGAGACGTGTTCACAAATCCCACATGTTTAGAGGCAAACACGAAATGGGTCCACCCTAGCGTTAGGGTGTCATTGGATTAGGCTTAAATTGAGCGTGCGCGCCTGCGGATCGCTTGCAGCCCGCTTTTATTTTTTTTTGTTTCTATCCCATTTTGATGGATCTCTAATGAAATTATCAAACATTTTAATAACAAATGAAAACATGTGCGGTTGCCGCAGATTGCATGGGCGCAGGACCCGCAAAATCAGGGAGAGAGAGAGGGGTGATTGCGGCAGCAGCCCTTATAAGAGGGATGATCTTCTTCTTGTTGTTGTTGTTGCTGCTGCTGCTGATTTTGATGATGATGATGATATCATGTTGTCGTCGCGGCTCGTGCCAGCGGCTTTGTCACGCGCATTTCGGACTA
This sequence comes from Drosophila lacicola, assembly GCA_035045355.1. Classification (NCBI taxonomy): domain Eukaryota; kingdom Metazoa; phylum Arthropoda; class Insecta; order Diptera; family Drosophilidae; genus Drosophila; species Drosophila lacicola. Next base: position 35,244 of record JAWNPB010000114.1, on the reverse strand, counting down.
ACTATTGTTCGGCTTAATTTGCTGCCCAGCTGTATTATAAATATATATATAAATATATTACACATATCCCTCACACAGCCTGCATGTATCGGAAACTGAGCTAGAGATGTGCGGCAACTAATTTAGAGACCTTTTAAATACATATCTGCTCCCTCTTTCACTTCTTTCACTTTTCAGACTTGTTTTTTTGAGCATAACTAGAGAATTATAAGAGCTAGATTAACCAAACTTGGTATGTGTACTCAAGTATAGCTTGTAAAGATCAGGAATATTTTACTTTTTAAATAACTCTTCTTAGTTTCTATAAAATCAAACACAAACTCGAATTATCAAAGCTACAGCCTTGCGCCTTGGTATATACACATTTTTGTTAGCTATAATAAAAGCCTGAAATTTTCATAAAGATCGGACAAGAAACACCCGAGTTACACAAGACTGCATGCTACATAGTATGGGAAAAAAGGGCGTGCGTTTATAAGGAAGGCAGTAAGAATGTTTGTCAAGGCAGATTTGCGCTGGGTACAGCTGAACGGCCAATCGCAGTCGCATGCCTTAAGCACTCTTTACCTATTTTCGTGCATTTTCGTGCATTTTCGTTCAATTTTCGTGCTCCTGCTGAGCCGATCCTTGCGCAAGAGTCACGCGCCCATCGCTAAGCTAAACACTTACCGTTATCACGATCGCTGCGATCATCGCAGTTGTTGTTGTTATTATTGTTGTTGTTTTGGCTGCTGCTGTTTGTAGCCGCTGCCATGGCTGCTGCTGCCGCCGCTGCTGCTGCCGCTGCCGCTGCGGCTGCTGCGCCGCTGCTGCTGCTGCCCGCAGCGCTGCCGTTCATGAAGCTGTCGCTGATGTCGTAGGGGCTTTTGGACCTGGCATCGACGACAATTTCCGCGCCAGCATTCACGTCGCGCTTCGTCTCGTACCACAGCTGGAAGGTAATTAATTGGGAAAATGGACATTAAAATTTTTCAAAAAATTGTCCTCAATTTGTTTTGGGCTCAATATTTTACGTACATAGCCGGCGGTTATGAAATTCCTTAAATTAGCCTCTTCGATTTCGGCGCTCGGCGCGGCGCGTATTTTTTTCAGCCATGTGGCCACATCCGCCGAAGGCTCCAGCCAGCCATGGAACAGCGGGCCGGCGATTACCTGAAATTAAAACCAAATTTCAATCAATTAACATTTTATTTAATTAAATTTGAAATTAACTAAATATTTGTATGGAACTGCTGGCGCCATCTGTTGGCTGCGCAGGCACGTAACTGTGCTAAGTGTTATATAGAGCACTGCTTAGCACAGACACAAACCTCTAGCGCTGACAGCCACCAGCACATGAGAGCGTCAAATAGTAGTAGATTTGTTATCAAATAGTAGTATTTAGTGCAAATATGCGGAAACTATATAAAAAGTAGCAAAATGTGGGAGTAGAAATAAGCAAAAATAATAACATTTATGTTTTATGGGTACAGTAAATACACATGAAGAATGACAATTTATAATAATTTATTTGGAAAAAAGAAATTTTGAATAGCGTCCATTCCCTACTGCAATTAATCTATTTCTTTATAATCTATCTTCTAAATAATAATAATTGCTTTCAATTTATAAGATGTTTCTGCATGCATCTAAAATCAACCGAGTTCATCATTTTGAGCGCTCACTGTACTATTTTTAGCTGTTCTTTTACGATTAACTGTTATTATGAAGCCAATTGAAGCAAACAAAAGCTCGAAAGCCTTCTAAACACAGCATGACGTCACGCCCCTCGCCCCCGCCGGCTGATTGCCAGCGTCTGCTGTGCTCAAGGTCAATTGCAAGCCGCAAAAAAAAATGCAGCGACAACAAAAGCAACTACACTAACAACAACAGGAGCGAAAAGAGAGCCGCCGACAGTTTTTGTATGCAAAATAAAAGCAGCGCCGTCTCAGCAACAGCAACAACAACAAGAATAACGGCAAAAAGAACAACAAAGCGCCGCTAAATACGCATAATTTATACAAATCGGCGACTGCGGTTTGGCAGCCAAAGACGCTGCGACGCCAACAGAAACAGCAGCAGCAGAGAAAGCAGAACAACGGCAGCGAAATGACTTGCGCTTACCGTTACGCCGCCGCAGTCAACGCCAGCCGCCGTCAGGCTCTTGTCCGACAAGTCGAATGGAAAAACGGCGTTTTACAGTATTTTTTTTTCTTTCTTCATTAAGTGCTGAGCGTCTGCGTGCGTACGTGTGTGTGTGTGTGTGTGCTTTTGAGTGGGAGAGTCTGCAGAGTTTGGGCAGCGCTGCGGCAGCAAGCAGAGCTTTGAGAGCATGAGAGTGGGCAAGTGCTGAGTGTGCATGTGTGTGTGTGTGTGTGTGTGTGTGAGCATATGTTTGTGCACGCTCCAAAAATTAAGTTAACAACGCTTCGAGTGCTTGCGCCGCGGCTTATGCAAAGAATTATTTGAAACCAACTTTTTATCGAGGCACACACACACACGCACACACATGCACACATTTATTTTGTATTTATATGCACAAGCAAGCATTTTAATAAAATAAAATTCAAGTTGCGGTTTACACATGAGCGCAGCAGCTGTGTGTGTGTGAGTGTGTTAGTCTGTGTGTGTGTGTGGCGCATTTATGGTCAAGTGCGGTGTGTAACGATATGTGAAATATGTGTGTGTGTTTGTGTGTGTGTGTATGTAGAGCGAGTGGGGCTTCAATTAACGAAGAGTTTATATGTATGTGTGAAAATGTTATATATGTGAAGTATGCAAAAGAGGATAACCAACAAATTGGAGGATAGAAAAGCGATAGACAAGCGATACTTTTGCGCAAAAAAAGTGTTGTATAAAGCAAAAACATGCTTTTGGTGTGTAATACTTTTGTTTATAGAAATAAATGTAAATGTTATGTATGTGAAGTATGCAAAAGAGGATAACCTACAAATAGGAGGTTAGAAAAGCGATAGAAAGGCGATAAATTTGATAAAAAAAGAGTGTTGTGTAAAGTAAGAATATGATTTTGGTATGCAATATACATATGTGAAGTATGCAAAAGAGGATAGCCAACAACTAGGAGGATAGAAAAGTGATATAAAGGCGATAAATTTGATAAAAAAAAGAGTGTTGTGTAAAGTAAAAACATGCTTTTGGTATGTAATGCCTTTCAAATGATGTCGATGCAAGTGTTATTTATACAAGAAATCGGTTCCATTTGATGCCGCAACAACAACAAACAACATGAGCTAATCTCAGGGAGACGACGACGACAAGCAATAAACAGTCCAAAGAGATTAGCATTAGCTCGGAACGGAAGCTGCAATACGAGTCAGCCACTAAAAGATAGGATCATAAAGATATCCAATAGATATAGATATAGATAACAAGGCTAAAGAACTGTGCAACATGTCAAAGATGCTGACGGCTGTGCCGTTATTCGAGATCAGCGCCAAGTTGTTGTTGTTGTTGTTGTTGTTGTTGTTGTTGTTGTTGTTGTTGTTGTTCGTGAAGGGCTAATCCCCAGGTCCTGCTGCTACCGTTACCCGCTGCCGCACAGGCTATTCATAAGTTTATTAAAAAAAAAAAAGAGGCCACAAATAGGCACGAAAAACATGGCACAGTCAATGGGCAAGAAAAATATTTACGCGCCAGAGATAATCTCTCTGGAAAGTGTTCAGTTCACACCACGAGCAGGGGCTTCAAATTGCCAGAGCTGCAGATACAGATACAGCTACAGCTACGGATACAGATACAGATACAGATACAGATACAGATACAGATACAGATAGAGCCAATGTATCTGTCAAAACGGAAATGTGAACGAGAGAAAAGTGCGCTTGATTTGAGGATCATCTAGAGCAAAAATATAATAATAAAAGAGCGAGAGGGAGAGAGAGGGAGAGGGAGAGAGAGAGGGAGAGACTGGGATCAGCGCGAGGACTGTCAACGTGTCCTTTGGCAATTTTCAGTTGCCAGCTCGAGTGGCAACAACAATAATATTGTTGCAATACCCGACTGACAGCCACGAGATACTTTCCGGCCAGGTAAAACCAGCAGCTACCTTTCGCAATTGTCAACTGGCTCAAGGCGCGATAATTTGATTGGATTGTCTGTCAGTTTGTCTGCCTGCCGCAGGAGCTGAGCAAAAGTGTCAGTTGACCGACAGAGCGACAGACGGACAGACTGAGTGACAATCAATCGAAGGGTTCGGGCGCGTCCCAAACTAATTGGAATCATCGGGTCCGTGCCTCAACTTAAGCCTCATTTAGGGTGCACTTTGTGGATTGGCCCGGTGTGTGCGACCAGGAAATTAGCTCTGGCCAAGGATTAGGCACATTTGACTGACAATCCTCCCGAGCCACACGGCCTAATCAAATCTATTTCCAATCGTTTGATTTTATGCCCAAAAAATAAATCCTTGCAATTTTTGTGCAATTTTCGCATAAAAATTTCACGCGCAGCTTTGATGGGATTAAATTTCCCAAAAAAACGGAAAAAACGGAAATTGGAGACTTTTTCGCACATATGCGAAAGGATTATGTCGGGCATTTATTTGATATAGATATCATTTTCACGGCAAACGGATCGCAATTAGCCGGAGAAATTCTACATTTGCGGTTTTTGGGTTAAGCGCAGGATTTATGGATATAATGAGGAGTAATAAATGAGGAGAGCTAAAAAGTGGAATATTCCCATTAAAGAAAAAAACTATAATAATCAAATGTGATTATTTTTTATTATAGTCTGCATGATAATGGTATCTGGCTCGCTTCTGGCTAATGATAAGCTCTTGAATTCTGAGAACTATTTAAGTTGTTCAATAATTGCTTTAATATAATCAGAAATGCGAGATTAACTATTGCTAGACGCGCGCAAGTCAAAGATAGTTAAGGTATTTAAAAGCAATCATTATATGGAAATGGAAAAGCAATAGAATTTGTGGAGTTCTGTTTATATATATACCATAAACTATAAAGCATATAGCATAAAGCATATATATCATACTAGCGGGTATAACCCGGCCTTGCCCGTGGCACGTATATTATCAAAAATAAAAATCAAAAAAGCTTTGAAAAGGATTTTGAAACTGATCGGACGGGAATCAAACAACTTTTATGCAAATCGGAAAACTCTTAAAATTCACCAAAAAAATGTTAAAAATGCATTTTCCACAGAAGGAGTATAGATTTTGCGAGAAATGTGAAACACGTCTCAAATGATTTTCTAATAGATCTCTGGAAATGAATTTGAGTGCGAAACGTCACCCACCAAATCTTTGACTTCCATTTCCACCAAGGAGGAACGTATTTTCCGAAAAGTGCGAAACACCCCTTAAATGAATTTGAACAAAGATCTTTGAAAATAAGTTTGAGGCCGATCGGATAGTAAACAAAAAAGTTACATACAAACGTTTTTCGCGATTTTTCCACACTTGCGGGTGGAATTTCCCGAAACCCCGTCTTAACGTGCACCTTCATCACATAAGGTAACTACAGTGAAAATTTCAGCTTCCTAGCTCTTACGGTTTGGGCTGTGCGTTGATCACCAATCAGTCAGGACAAACAGTTTTATATATAGAGATATCATATATATCACATAATTATATCATATCTAGCATATATATCATATCTACCATATATATCATATCTAGCATGTATATCATATTATTGCAGACTCTTAGCTCAAGATCAACTATAATGGCATGGGAAAGTAAAACGTGGATAGTAAAGAATTTATAAAAATAGTTCCTTGATTTATAAAATATTTTATATATGTAAGATAGATTTTTTATCTGAGGCTAAGATGCCGGTAAACGTTGCAGAATGAAAGAAAGATAATTATTATAATAAGTTGTATAAGATATATTATGACAATATATGAAGAAAATGCAATAATTCCAAAAAATGGATATATTTTCAAAAATGATCTTTCACATGTATCAAGTGATTGATTGTATAATAAATAAACAAGAACTATTTTAATGGGAAAAAGTCAGTCAACAAAATTCCAATTAAAATCAATTTTAATCAAAAACTTATGTCGAGTTGCGAGTACTTCAAGATAAATATTTTATATATATATATTTTAATAGAGAGTATATAGTAGATAGATAGATAGATATAGATAGATGGACAGATAATAAATAGTCAATGTATAGTTATTATTGCTATTTATGATCAAAGTATTTATCTTTCAAGATCAATTGGGGTTTTTTTTTTTAGAGAACTCAGTTGTCGCTGCAGCTTGTAGGAATTTGGAATACTTCCAAGCTGTGCTTTATATGGAGCATAGAGATTAGGTAATTATAGGTGTACTCACCTCCCAGGCCAGATGGCGATCGCTGGGCTGCTGGCAGAGGCGCATGGGGAAGGGTCCGTAGCGGGTGCCGCGGGGCAGATGTGTCTTGGCATAGACGCCAGTATCACGGATATCCAGATCACAGACGGGTTCGCGCAGGCGCGCCATTTCCAGCAGGAATTGCTGCGCCTTGTCATTGAACAAGTGCTCCATGTGGCCGCCAGACCCGGAACCGGAGGCGGAACCGGAGGCAGAGGCAGAGGCGGAGACAGAGGCGGGCGGCGAACGCGGCAGCAACTGCAACTGTGGCAACTGCGGCGGCGGCGGCTGCTGCTGCTGCTGCTGCAGCGCTGCTGACGGCGGGGATATCGTGGGCGGCAGATGGCGGGCGAACGCGTCCTCGGGCCTCAGATGCGCCGGCGGCAGTTGACCAAAGGCCGTCGCAGCGCCGCCGCCGAGATCCAGATGATGATGGTGATGATGATGATGGCGTACGACGCTCGGATCGTAGTCGTCGCCGTTAGAGCCTGTCCCCAAAAAGAAAAACAATCGATTAACGATAAACGATTAACGATTAACGATTAACGATATACGATAACGGTTTGGACTTTGCTCGAGTGGCAATTGCTCAGCGACTGTCAGTCCCCAAATAGAAAGCGCTCTAGATAAAGGCCTGTCAAAGACAACACACACACACACACACACCTACACACACACACACACACCTGCTGTGTTATCGGCTGTTATCGGCGTTGTCATCGCTGTTTAATTTGGGTGTTCGGGTGCCTTTATCTCATTGAATTTTGCAATTGCTGTGCACTTGAAAAGTGTCGACGAGTGGAGGCAGCCCAATTGGACACGATTATCTGTATACTTGTGGCCCACTGTGCGTGCCCCACTGTGCGCGTGTGTGTGTTTAAAGCTCACCTGTAGATCGAATTACCTGGATTGTGTTTTTTTTGTTTTATTGCTTGTTGTTATGCAGCCTGTGCAAACAATGTCTTTGAACGTAACAATTCGAAATATTTGTTTAACTATTTTGTTTATTTGCAATATTAAATTTATTTCCTTTATTTTTTTTTACTTTCCTATTTCTAGTTGTGCATTTGTTTTCTATTTATTTCGAAAGATGTGACTTGTTCAGCTGTTGTTTATCAAATAAATAGACAAAACAACAGAACAACGATTCCCCGAACCAGACTAGACATTTGAGATGACATTTAACTCAGCGATAGATGTTTCCCCCAAATGATATTTTATAGCTTTTCTTATTTGTTTGTTTCCCCCCTTCCCCTTTTCATAATAATCAACTTCTCAATGTGAATATATCTGAATTGATATTTGGCTAGCTAATTAAAAAGTGACACAAATTTAGTTAATTATTATGGACGAGGCATATCACATTTGTCCAAATATTCCAAATACTCTCTTTCAGCTCTTCTCGAGCTTAGGTCGAGCTGAAATCTTTTTAAATGCTTCGAATTTATATAATAAATATGTAAAATATTTAATAGAATTTTTAGGATTAAATAGTCTGACTACTTTCAGTGAAAATTCCACTCGAATCAAAGCTTGATACGACGAAGCCTTTTACTTTTACTATTATTATTATTTTGTATTAAGGAAAATCTATAAAATTTCATTTTCATATATACATATAAGAATGTGTGAAGCCTGCAGGATATTTTTACTATTATATTATTATTATTACTTTTCCGAAGCATATTATTTAAAAATTAAACTCGATTTTTATTTGAATATATAGAGTTCATTATCAAAACATGTAAAGCAAGATAAAAAGAAGCAATTTTTTATTTATATAATGCGAAGAATATTTATTTTATGTTAAATTATACTAATTATATTAAAATGTGAAATGTGAAAAAAAGCGAAACTTCTTTTCAGAGGGAGGATCAGCTCGAAAATAATAAATATTTTAGGCCTCAACTATTGGATGTATCTAAACAGATATGATAGATGTCTATTGTGGTCATAGATCAAATTTAGCGGGCGAATTCTTTATAAAAATATTATTCAAAATTCGAGATTAAAAATGTAACTGCTTGAATAAAATTTATTAAATATACGACAAGCTAAGACTTATGCCAAAAACTGGTTTTATATGTGTGAAAAAGCAGTTGCACAAAAGTTCATGTGAGGACGCTGGTTCGAACCGTCAAACGAACCAGCGACCATTTTTTATTTGTGTATTCTCGAAGTAAAGTCAAAAACTTAAACTGATTTCCAGATTCACAAAACGAAGGCAGGCTTCGAACAAATTCTCTTTGTATATTCTTTAGATATTTTCCATCTCAAGCTCGCACTAAAGTCAAGAACTTCAACCGATTTCTGTGTGTCTTTTCCGGTCCACATAATTCCCATTTTCTTTTTAGCCCACAAATGTCGGAACTTAACAACCCTTGGGACAGAGAAAAGCGCGCACACACACACACAGAGCTAATCATGAAAAAAAAACACTTGTCCAAAATGTTGCACAAATTACGCACCGATTATTTATTTATTTGTTGCCGCTGTTGTTGTTGTTGCTGTTGTTGTTGCTGTTGTTGTCTTTGTTGTCTGGGGCTTGTACCTACCTACCGCCTTATTTAAACACTTGAAACTAAATCGTAATTTGAGCTGTTAGACAATATATGACAAGCGCTGTCCAAGTTACAGGCCAGCAAATAGCCAAGATAAGAAGCCAAATGAAAACGAGAACGACAACAACGAAAACGAGAGCCCGAAAAAAGATATCACACACACACACAGAGAGAGAATAGAGTGGAACGGTAATACGAATGTGGCCAGTTGATAAGTATCTGCCATATAAACAGACGCAACTGGCAAATGGTTTACCGCCGAACTGTTTGCTTAGCCCAAATACGAGTCCTCGGCTAGCTGCCAGGTTTCGCACTTGCCTGGGCACACGCAATTTGCATCCCAATTCGATCCGATCCGATCCTCAACAAATCCCGGAGCTAGCCAGGGCTGGCAGCATTATATATATTTATGTATATATAGTTAATAGATTAGAGTACTCGGTATCAGTTGCTTTTTTTTGGGGGGTAGCTTCCTCTTTCGGTTCTTCGCAGCTATCATGACTATTTATTATTCACATCCACTTGGAAACATGTGTTTTGGCTGCAGTTCTTTTTTTCGTTTGGGGTCTCTGCTAATTAGTTTAGTTAATTACATTTGGGATTTGTTTTAAACTGTTGGAAGCTGCGCTTTGTTTTGATAACATGCCAATTGTGACTCATTCGAGCTGAAAGCAGCTTTACAATATTGCTTTAGGTAGTTTTTCTTTCACACTTTTTTCTCCGCATATTTTAGGCAAACAAAAGTATCTCCAGTATCTAACTAGGATCTCAAGTTTTTACTGTGCTATTCTCAAGGGTTTTTCTATAGTTTTCTAATTCAAATAGAATACGATCTGTTATATCATTTTTATATCTTTGTCGAAGCTTTAGCAGAAGGAATTTCTTTGCACTAAGAAGTTTATAAAGACCCCACAAATTTCTTTAGTAGCTTCCCAATATTTCTTTGCCTTCAAAGATTTAGCTTTTAGGCATATCAAATTCTCATTTTTTTTTTAAATAATATTTCTTGATTCTATTTAATCAAGTTTTCATATAGTTTTCAAGAGTACTTTTTAAATAAATCACGGTACTTTTTCCGAAGATATTCTATATAAAGTATCTATAATATGACTTGCCAAAGATATATTTTTTATAAAGTATCTATAAGATATTCTAAATGACTGCATTTATAAATCTTGGTTCTTTTTCTAAAGATACTATATAAAAAGTATTTATGATTTATTTAAAGTTGTTTTTTCTTAAGATACTCTGTGTAAACTATCTGCCATATATTCAATAAAGATATATATGTATATATATACATATTTATGGATTAATCATCCTTGGATTCCATATAAAGAATTTGTTTTATATTTTAAAGAATTGTATGGCTATATCATGTGACCTCAAGATACGATATCTCAAGTATATATACCTTTATAATAGAAGCACATCTTTGTTTATTTTCTCTAGATACTCTCTATATTGTATCTATGAAACACCTGAACAAGTATCTATGCGATATATTTTAAATAATTGATAGTTAATATGTTTGCTTTTTATCAGATGCACTGCTTAAATTATCTTTAGTTACATTTCCACTGATTATGCTGTAAAAGTACCTATGAGATACAGATTATATAAAGTATTTTATAAATATTAGTTCTTATATTCTTGCCCCCATTACACACAGTATGAAGTATCTATGAAATTATTCATATTCATAGCCTTAGTATACTTTCCGAAAAGTATCTATGAGATACCCACTTATAAACATCATGATGTATCTATGACTGTTGCTTACATTGTGTATCTAAAATACTTTCCGAAAAGTACCCAGAAGATACCTATTTGAAAATCAAAGTTTTTATAATACACTTCAAGATGTATCTATGACTGTTGTTTGCATTGTGCATCTAAGATACTTTCCGATAAGTATCTACGAGATACTTGAACTGAATGTCCGAATTCTACACATTTTTTCTCATTATACTCTGCATAAAGTATATATGATATTATCGTGCTTGCATAGTTACATCATGTTCGTATCCTTAAGATACTTTGGGTAACTGAGTATCTATGAGATACGTGCATTGAATAGCGCATTTTTTGCGCTTTGTTCACACTTAATTAGCCCACTCACAGAAGTCTTGAAGTTCTCTCACACACGTCCGCACTGTCACACAATGAATGGAAAACTAAATCCGTTTTCTATATAGTCACAATGTTTGTTCGTATGCGGGCGGGGTGCAGGGGGGCTGGGCATAGCTCTAATGTCTCTGTTTCAATGTAGCTGTTGCAAAAAATATTTGTGGCAACATCAATTGGTAACTCAAAACTTGGCGTTCGCCATAAAAAACTGATAAACGCACACAAACAGAGACAGCCCCCGGGGCAGGGCGGGGTATAAGGGGGTGGAGGGGAGGGGGGGGCGACATATCCAGCCACGATAGACACTAGATAAGCGATAGAAGTTGTTGAAGAAAACCAACCTGATATAATATAACGATCGAATAACATGTTACGCGTTTCTCTCTAAGCCAAAGCAAAGCACACGAAATTCAAATTGTAAATAAAATGCACTTTCAGATACATTTGCCGAAGGGCCGCACGCCACGACGCGACATGATTTCAAAGCGCGGCCCACGTTGCGTATGAGTATTATTATTTTTTTTATTTTTTTGTATATTGTATTTATGCACTGCAATAATATTTTGTTTGTATTTTGTTTGTATTTTGATTTCTATTTGATTTGGTGTCGTCTCTATCTGCCGGTTGTCTTCGCAAGACTGAGTACCGTACGGATACGCGACGCTGGCAGAGCGCGCCGATAAACCCGAGCGTACGTCCGCGTCAGCGCTGGCAGCGACGTCAGCGTCGACGTTGGCAGCGACTGTGATTCCGTTAACGAGCGCGCACAGCGACCAACTAACTGACTAACTGAGGATGTGCTGACTGAGAAATGGAAATGGCAGCGGCAGCGAAAGCGACAGCGACAGAGGCAGAGGCAGCAGCAGAGGCAGCAGCAGCAGAGGCGTCGCTTTGGTTGGCTGCTGCTGCTGCTGTTGGTGGTGGTGGTGGTGCTGGCAGATGATGCTCATTATAATGATGATGATGATCGAGCTGCCCGACTATCTGCCGCAGCAGGGGTTGCAAAGGAGAGCGAGAGAGCGGGAGAGAGAGCGAGAGAGAGCGTGTATCTACCCTGCAGCTATGTGAGTAGCAGAGCGCTCTCTTCTGCTGCTTGAATCTGTGTCAGTTCCATAAGCAGCAGCATCATCAACGTCATCATCATCATCATCATCAACAACATCATTATCATCGTGCTGCGGCCCGATTCTGATTCGAATTGCGAACTCCTGCTGCTGCCGCTGCCGCTGCCTCTGCTGCTGCCGCTGCTTGTTGTTGTCTGCCTGGCCACAAAAGGATATCAAACACACACACACACTTACACACACACTGACACACACACACACACATATAGCGCTCTTATTTACCAATACAGTTTTCCTATCAGAATGCAGCAGCTGCTGCTATGTATCTCACAGATACACGACCGCATCTATGGCAACAGAGCAACAGAGCCGCAGCAGCTGAGGGGAGGAGCCAGCGCAGGATAATAGGGCGTGCACATCTTCGCATTCATTATGCACACCCACACACACACACACACACTCGCAGGCAGACAGAGAGCCACAGATACACAGCTGCAGATACACAAACCGAGAGATACAGATACAGTTGGCTGCTGTGCGCCTGCTGTCCCGCTCGCACACACTCGCCCACACACCTTGCTTGTTTGCGGTTTTCTCTGTGTGTGGCTTTACGCCCAACCCCAACGTGAGCAGCTCTCCCCCCCTCCCTCCCCTACTCCCCCCTCCCTCGCTACACTTAACAGACCTTTGCAGTCAGACAGCGCCAAGTTTCTGGCTTGTGGCTGCCCCCCAACCCCATTTATTTGACTTGGGGTTGATTTGACTTGCTGCCACCTGCGTCTGTTCCTGTTCCAAAGCGTGCGCAATAAGCGCACATTAGCCTAATGGCTGTGTGTGTGTGTGTGTGTTCGTGTGTGTGTGTGTGTGTGTATTGGCCACAAAGAAAAAACTCACGGCAATAATTGAAAGCGACTGCGTTGCCTTTTGGCCCGCGGCGGCATTTTCTGTTGCGCTTTTTGCTTGCCTTTTTTTTCAGCTAACAAAAATGCGGTGTGTGTGTAGGTGTGTGTGGGTGTGTGGGTGTGTGTGGGTGTGTGGGAGGGTGTGTGTGCGGTTGGGCTGTGCACACACAAGGTTGATTTTTTTTGGCTGTGAGCTGTTTTGTTTGCAACTTAATTTTGTATCTGTCGTCAAAGTTTATGCCACACACATTGTTACGTGTTGTGTGTGTGTGTAAGTGTGTGTGTGTGTGTGTGAGGGTGTTGTTTGTATGCGAGCCAATTCGTTAGGCAGTTGCAAACAATTAACACGTACTTAAAGATATGCGGCTATTTAAGCTGTGAATGATTTATTGAGCTTTAATTTTCCATAAATTAAATAAAAGTTGATTTGAACGAAAAGGGAGGGAAATATAGAAAATGCAGCCTTGATTAACTTCGCTGTTTACAATCCAATTCAAATGAAATTCTCAGGTCTTGAAAATGGCTTACTTAAGTGTGTATATACCAAAGCACAAGGCTCTACCTTTAAAGTTAGGCATTTCTTTTGTAGGCAGGCAACAAAATAGTAAAATATCTTCGATCTGTACGTACTATACATAAACATATATGCCATCATCCATCAAGCTATTTTAGTCTCATATAAAAAATATCTCAACATCGATATTTATCGATATTATCAATGTATATATTGGATTAATCCAGTTCTATTACATATAAATAGCACATTCTGTGACTTGATATAAGAGAAATTTATATCATATAATAAATATATCTACATGTCTGCAAAGCTATTTCAACTTCGACATTTTTTACCCGCTTTCTTTGACATTCATTGAATTTATCGCAAATTGGAATACGCTTAAGACATATATATAAATATTTAATGCTGGTTTTGATAAATCCTTCTTTAGCTAGAACTAAAGCCAACTAAATAAAGATTTAATATACAAATATATATCTGTTATAGACGTTATAAATGTTAATTTTTTAATATTAATCTCAAATTAAATCAATAGATTTTTCTTTAAAGTACTTTCTAAATTCGTTTGAATTTTTATTATAATACCTTGGATTAATTATTATTATTATTTATATAAAGAAAATGTCCGATCAGTCAGATCTATATAGATTCCTAGCTAAACTATTCCACATGGAAATTCAGAATGAAAAACTATATATAAATTTTTATAGAACCCGTTCATATCCTCGACTTCTCACACTTTCCTTTCGAGCTACTTATCTATTATTCTATTGATCAAAAATTTATTGCTTTGGGCCAAAAATCGACGCAGTGCAATTCGCCCCACGTCCATAAAAAGTATTGGCACATGTAAAACAATTTGTTCTGTGACTTTTGAGGCGTGCTTACGCACATGAATTATGTGCTTCCATGCAGACAATCCAAATGGAAAGCCATTGACTTGTACGGCAAACCAAAGCGAAATGCAAATACGATCCCGACAATGAAACCCGGCAATCCCGTCTATCTATCTATCGGAGGGGAGCAGAGACACACAGAGAGAGACAGTGCGTGTTAAATTATGTGACAAGGGCGCAACGTTGTTGATTATGTTGTTTTAATTTAACGCTATTAGAGGCCGCCGAGCCCTTTTTATTTACACGAGGAGCAGGAGCAGCAGCAGGAGCAGGAGGACGACCCTTGCAACCCTTGGATAATGACATAACCGAGTTGGACGTGCGCCTAATTGACTGCTGCTGTTTGACAAACGCAAATAGATTCAGATACAGATACAGCTACAGCTATAGATACAGATACAAATACAGCTACAGCTACAGCTATAGATACGGATACAGATACAGATACAGCCAGTTGTAGCTGACAGCTTTTGTTGTATTCATATTTTATCACATTCCTTTGTTGTTGAGTGGGCCTCGTTTTTTTTTTCTTTTTTTTTGGCCCATGCAAATAAATAACAAGTACAAGCAACATTTTTAACTTATGCGCCCTTTCGGTTTGAGTCCAAATTGTATTTGCTTGTGGGAAATTATCATAGCGAGAACTATTTGCTTTGGAATTTCATAAATGCGCAATTTCTTTTAAAATTAATTATTTATCATAAATTTATCAGCAATTGCAAATAAATATTTTTATGCGGGCGCAGGCAACAACAAAAAAAAAGATGTCGAAAATACCAGAACAATTATCAGCGCGTGTTAATGGCAATAAAAAAAAAAAAAGCAAGAATAAAATAAAAAAAAAAAGGCATCACAAAGTGCTTAAGGGAAATCAGCAAAAGGCATCAGGGCTTTAACTTTGGCCATTAGGCGCCCCCATAAAGCACGCAAAGCTATTAAAATGCGCGATAGCGCCTCGCAGGAAACAAATAAAATATATATACGCATATATATATATACATATGTATATATATATATATACTATATATTTATCCAGTAAACTAATGATGTGTCGATATAGGGAGTGCATATAGAGGTCAGCTTAGCTATTAATTAGCTGCACATAATTTTTATTGGCGCCGGACAAGAGCTTACATTAAAGTAAAGCTCAAATCAAAGGAAGAGTCTTGAGCTCGAGTGACCGACTTGTAGTTACCCTAAGCTTGCTTCTAAAATTTTTCAAATATTTCTTATATTTTTTTTTGCGGTTTTTAGACATTTTTGATAGCAAAGCCTAGCTCGAGAATTATAAAAGCTAGATTTACCAAACTTGGTATGCAGCTTCTCGTATACTCTATAACAGCAAAGCTTATTTCACTTTTTGGATACCCTTTCCCAGAGCCAAGTTATATTGTTTCTTTCTTCTTCTTCTTCTTTCAGTTTTTTTATTTTTAGGGTTAACTCGAGAATTATAAGAGCTAGATAGCTCAAACTCAGTATGCAGCTTCTTGTAGAGTCTATAAAGGCGAAACATGCTTCACTTTTTAGATACCCTTTGCCAGTGCATAGTTATATTATAAACCTTTTCGATTTTTAAGCATAGCTCGAGAATTATAAAAGTAAGCTACATCAAACTAGGTATACAGCTTCTCTTATACTCTATTATAGATAAGCATGTTTCATTTTTTGGATACCCTTTTCCAGAGCCAAGTTATATTGTAAACTTTTTAGATTCTGTTATTTTTAGGGATAACTTGAGAATTATAAGAGCTAGCTACACCAAACTTGGTATGCAGCATCTCGTAGAGACACTTACAGTTAAGTATGTTTAGCTTTTTGGATACCCTTTCCCAGAGCCAAGTTATATTGTAAACTTTTATCGAATTATAGACATTTCTGATTTTAGAGCATAACTCGAGAACTCTAAGAGTTCGATACACAAAATTTGGTATGCAGCATCTTGTACACTCTATTACAGCTAAGAATGCCACACTTTTCGGATACCCTTTCCCAGCACTTAGTTATTTTGTCAACTCCAGCTAATAAATGTTTGGTCAATTTGGTTTTAGGACAGCTGCTACTTAGTAATCGCCTGCAGATCTATTCAATTGTCTAAGCTAACTGCTGTTTTATATTCCCTATATTATGCCCTCTCTCTCTCTGCCTCGCACACTGATTTCCTTTCGCGCCAAATTTCCAACTGTGCGGGATTTCTATATGTCCTTAGGCGCGCTTGCCCACTTGCCCCGAACTGCCTGGGCCAGAAGTTCTCTCGACTTGGTTCGATGCGATTCTTTTCTGGTACAGAGCTGTCGTCTATAATTAACTCAGCTGGATGGCTGATCTTTGACTTTAACTGTCTGCACAAGGACAATGGATCTTAAGCAGCTTTTGTGAGTGATTTCAACAAGTACTCGCACTCGCACGAGTATTCGCCTGAGTATTCAGATTCGTATTCGCGTTTGTGTGTGTGCTTTTGTGCCCGATACCCATTGAAATTGCCTGAAGAGGGGCGTATTGCTTGTGCAGACGAAAGCATCAGTAAATTTATTCTTGATCAGGACGAGGAAGTGAGTCGATCTAATTATATTCGATCTCGAAAATTACAAGAGCTAGAGACTTAAAATCTTAAATATATATTCTCCTAGCAGAAACGCAGCAGGAGCTTATCGCTTGTTTCGATAACTCCTTCCATTTTCATAATATCGATAAATATCGATTTAATGAAATTATTTTTTGAGCAAAACTCGAGGATTATAAGAGGTATTACCACAAAAATTGGTATGTGGATTTAGGTTTACTTAAGAATATTTCTTTTTTTTTATTCGTCCCGCCTCGCCCATTTCTATTGTCAGCTTTTGGCTGCTTTTAGGGTATCTGCTGGTCGTGCACTCCCGACTAGAGCACTCTTGGTTGTTTTTCTTTTTCTTTTCGCTGATTTGTTTGTGTGCTGCCCCCTTTTTGTTTAAAAGTTTCGCGCTGCGGCGGTGCTTGACGAAATCAAAAGTCGTCTCGTGCATTGTTCGGCCCGAGTGCCGTAGGCAATGTGTACTGTACAGTGTGCATATGCACATACATATATCTGCCTCTGCTGATCTTGTAAGACCTTACGTTCTCAATTGTGTGTCTTATTGACATGGCAGGACGAAGTTGTACTTCGACGGCTGCCGTTGCTATTGTTCAGGAAGCGGAAGTCTCGTCCCTTGTGCCACACAAAAGCCCAAAAAAAAAAAGGAAAAAGAAACCCCAAGAATGCCAAGTTCTCGAGTCAAATTCAAGTAGTCTCTGGCACTATATAATTATGACGAGGTCAAATGCGTTCTGGCCCGGCTGCATTCCGGCCGGGCAGATGATGATCATGTTCACGCTGTCTTCGTCGTGCATTGCCAGGCGGGGTGGGCGTGGCACGTAACCTAATACCAAAGCTGCCCCCCCTCCCCCCTGCAGTCCGCAGGCACGCGCCCCTAACTACCCGACCAGAAACTGCAATTCGCACCGGAAGATGCGGCACTGCAAGATCTGCCAGATCTGCACGGTTGTCTTCAGCTGCCCCGGCTCAAAGGGGAGGGTTGGCCCGCAGCCAACCTCAGGCCTGGGCGCATATCCTGTAATAATTATAAGAGAATGTCACTCACTTGTCTAACCCTTGCCGGGGTATATGCGCGCGTACAGCGCCTTGGCACACATTTTATCAGTTTTTTATTTGTATTTTGTCTCTTTTTTTAATTTGATTTTTTTTAATTAACGTGAGAAAACTACATAAATAACATAAATCATTTATATCATTTCTTCAACTATTTTTTTCACAATTTCCTTTGCTTGGTTTCTTTTGCTGTGCGTGCATCTTCTCTTTTATCACAATCACACACACACACACACACACACACACACACACACACTCTGTGCAACACTCGAGAAATAATCACAATACTTTGCCTTTGACTGGCTCGTCGTCAATTGATCGCCGCAGCTCTAGCGACCTCTTAACTGAGCCGACGGCGCTACGACACACACACACACACACACACACACACACACACACACACACACACACACACACACACACACGGTAGACGTCAAGCGGAAGCAGGCCACGGTACGGACGCCCCAAACTAAGAGAATCCGAGGGCCAGTCGGTAACCAGGCTACCGTAACAACGGTGCAGGAGACACCGAGCCCCAAAGCGGACGGCGACAAGTGGAAGGAGGTAACCCACAAAAAAAGGAAGGAGGTCACCCGGAAAAAGAGCAAGGGATTGCTCAAGGAAAAGACACGACCGGATGCTATAGTCATCTCGGCAAAAGGTGAAGCGAGCTACTCAGAGATACTGAGAAAAGTTAAAGCCGATGAGAAACTGGGCGAGCTCGGAAAAGCGGTGTCAAAAATAAGGAGGACACAAAAAGGAGAACTGCTACTTCAGCTTAGGAATTCGGGAGAGAATACCACAGCATTTAGGAGCCTGGTGGGCGAAACGCTAGGCGAAAATGCAGAGGTCCGGACGCTGTCCCACCGAGTCTCTATAGAGTGCAAGGACCTGGACGAGATCACGACCAGAGAGGACATCTGCGAGGCGATGAGGGGTCAAATCCAAATATTGGACATAACCCCAGAGAATATTAGCCTCCGTAAGTCGTATGGCCAAACACAAACGGCGACTATAAGACTACCAGCGGAAAGCGCGAAAAAGGCCCTCTCGGTAGGTTTCCTAAAAGTTGGCTGGGTCAACTCAAGAATCCGCGAGCGGATAAACATCATCAGATGTTTCAGATGCCTCGAGTTTGGACACCTTGCAAGACACTGCAAGAGCGAACTGGACAGATCGAATCTGTGCCGACGATGCGGAGGAAAGGACCATCTGGCTAAGGACTGCAAACAAGAGCCACAGTGCATGCTCTGCAAGGACAGGAAAAAGGACCCCAATCACATTGCCGGTAGCGGCAGATGCCCCGTGTTTAGGAGCGCCCTGGCCAACAGAAAATGAAGTTTACACAGTTAAACCTCAACCACTGCGAGGCTGCTCAGGCCCTGCTGTCGCAAGCAACACGGGAGAGAAACACTGACGTCGCAATAATCTGCGAGCCATACAAGCCTATCGCAGGAAGCGGCTGGGTGGCAAGCAAATGCGGAAAAGCGGTCATCTGGTCCCTCAACTCATCGCTCCAGGAAGTCAGAGCATCACACGAAGGATTCGTCAGAGCGAAAATTAATGGAATCACCGTTTACAGTTGCTACGCACCCCCAAGCTGGGAACTGCGGCGGTTCCAAAACATGCTGGAGGAAATATCAGAAGACGCTCGCAACAGAGCCCCCCTCGTCATAGCAGGAGACTTTAACGCCTGGGCCATGGAATGGGGAAGCAAGGAAACCAACGCGAGAGGGACCACCCTGCTAGAAGAGTTCGCGGCGATCGACGTGGGCCTTGCAAACGACGGGCAGGAGCTCACGTACTGCAAGGCCGGTAGAGGCTCTATTATAGACCTCACCCTGCTCAGCAGCTCACTCTATAGGCTAACCACATGGAAAGTCAGCAATGAATTCACTTTCAGCGACCACCAAGCAGTACATTTCGAGATCCACGGGAGAGGACGGAGAAAACAGCAGCCCAAAACAACAGGCCCCAAATGGAAGGACAACTGCCTAGACAAGGAAACATACACGGACTCCCTACGCCATGCTCAATGGACCGGGGCCACGGAGTCAGCAGAAGACATGGCACGGCAGCTTATGGAAAACATCTCGGACGCGTGCGACTTATCCATGCCCAGGAGGAAGCCAAACAGAAGAGGAACACCTTGCTACTGGTGGAACGAGGAAATCAGCGACCTAAGGAAGGCCTGCCTACGCGCTAGAAGACGCTCCCAACGAGCCCGAGGCCGCCCAGACTTTGCATCTAGGCTGGATGACCTGCGGGCAGCCAAGCGAGACCTCAAAAGAAGCATCAAACAAAGCAAATCCAGCTGCTTCCGGCAAATATGCGACGAGGCCGATGTAAACCCGTGGGGCACGGCGTATAAGGTAGTCACGAAGAAGATACGCAGCCAGCGAACAACCCGTGTGACCTGTCCTACCGCACTCGCCACTATAGTTGAGGCACTGTTCCCCCATCACCCAAGATTGGAGGTCGTCAGCCGCTCACGCAGCACGGAACTTGTGCAGCAGGTGTCGACAGACGAAGTGGTAGTGGCAAGCAAGAAGCTAGACGACAAAAAGGCTCCAGGACCAGATGGGGTGCCAAACAAGGCGCTAAAGTTAGCCATGCTGACGAAACCCGACGCCTTCGCCGAGACATACAATAGATGTCTGCAGGACGGTGTATTTCCCAAGAGATGGAAGCGGCAGAAATTAATCCTCCTACCGAAAGGGGATAAGCCAATAGAGGAACCCTCGGGATACAGGCCAATCTGCCTACTGGACACGGCGGGAAAGGTTCTGGAGAGGATCGTGTACAACCGACTAGTAAGGGTGGTTGAGGAGAAAGAGGCCCTATCCAAACAGCAATACGGATTTCGTAAGGCTAGATCTACGGTAGACGCAATTAAGGCGGTGGTAGATATTGCCACTAAAGCAATAGAGGGTACCCGATGGAGGTGGGGAGAGAAGGAGTACTGCGCGGTGGTTACGTTGGACATCCGCAATGCCTTTAACTCAGCAAGCTGGTCTCGAATACTGGAAGCCTTAGACCGAATAGGGATACCGTCCTCCCTTTTCCGTATAATATCCAACTACCTGTCCGATCGAGTATTAACTTATGATACGGAAGACGGTACTAGGAGTTACATGGTCACAGCAGGGGTCCCACAGGGGTCGGTCTTGGGACCTCTCCTGTGGAACATAATGTACGACGAGGTGCTCAGAGTACAATTGCCCCAGGGATGCAGAATCATAGGATTCGCAGATGACCTGGCCCTAGTAGTGGTGGGCAAAGAAATAATAGAAGTAGAAGCGGCAGCGAATGCAGCCATAAGAATCGTGGCCAGCTGGATGCGTGGCGCTAGCCTGGAGCTGGCAGGCCATAAAACAGAGGCTGTGCTTATCACAAGCCGCAAGATAGTTGAGTTTGCTAGATTTCAGGTAGACAGCGTTAGTATCGAGTCAAAGGCTTCCATCAAGTATCTGGGGGTCATGTTAGACAACAGACTTAGCTTTCGTCCTCACGTAGAGTATGTTAGCCAGAAAGCGGCAAAAATGCAGGCGTCCCTTTCAAGGATGCTACCAAACATAGGAGGACCAAGAGCAGGTAGACGCCTACTCCTCGCGAGAGTTGTAGCCTCCGTGCTGCTCTATGCTGCACCGATATGGGCATCAGCAGTCGCAAGCCAGAAAGGCCTCAGAAGAAAAATGGCAGTCCCCTACCGGCTAAGCGCACTCCGCACTATCTCTGGATTCCGGACGGTGTCGGACGAGGCGGCCACAGTATTGGCAGGCATGCTGCCGGTAGATATATTGGCCAAGGAAATGGAGAGTATATTCAAAGCACGATTAGCGACAGGCGAAGCTGTCTCAATAGACGTCATCCGACGGTCGGAGAGAGCAAAATCAATGGCAACTTGGCAGGAGAGATGGAACACGGCGAACAAGGGGAGATGGACACACAAACTAATCCCCAATCTGGAGCAATGGATTAGGAGACGGAACGGAGAAATTAACTTCCACCTAACGCAGTTTTTTACTGGACACGGCGGGTACAGGAAGTACCTCCACAGGTTCAGGCATGAGGACACCCCTGAGTGTCCGACATGCCCAAATCTGGACGAAGACCCGGAACACGTGCTGTACCAATGCTTGAGGTACAGAGACGCAGTAGGCTCTGTACCCCCACCTGAGGGACTAGTAACGTTCATGCTGGAAGGAGAGGAAAACTGGAGGAATATAAGTCAGCTGATAATAGGCATCCAGAGGGATCTGAGACGATGCGAAAAGGAGCGACGAATAATGGAGACTGCTTAAAATAGGCAACCCATCCCCGCGAAGTAATACTTTGCGGTGATCCCGCGGGGAATGTGGTGTGTGAGTGGGGGGTGAGTTTAGTACGTAGGTGTTGACGGAGTCAGCGAATCGTGCATACGGTTGGCCCGGGCCATCAGTATCTTACGAAGATTTTCACCTCCATGCCGTAAGCAAAAAAAAAAAAAAAAAAAACACACACACACACACACACACACACACACACACACACACACACACACACACACACACACACACACACACACACGCAATTGGAGGCGCAAAGATTTGGAGAGCGCGTTTCAAATTGTGACAAATATTTGTATTAATCGCGTAAAACAATGAGAAAAAAAACCCAAAATAATAAAAAAACCAAAGTTGTGCCACCGACTGCGCAATGCTCTGTTCATATTAGACACTCATCAAATATATATATAAAAATCAGAAAAAAATGTAAAAAAATTAATTCATTAGGGAAACTTTTTTCGATTTAGAAAAAATATTCTCCCATAAAATAGTTCGTTTTCAGTAGGTAATATTTTCTTTCTGCAAGTAAATGTATGTGAACATTTTTCATATTATGGCGATTTTCTAAAATTTGGAAAACAAGTTTTTTGAGTGTAGCCGAAGCCTATGACGAGGCAATAATCCCCACGATTTTAGACAATTTTACAGCCTACCACAAAGCCCATATAGCCCGTTTAACTGTGCGAACAGAGTATACAAATAAAACAAAAAATAAATTTAAAAAAAAACCACACGAAACGATGCACGGCCAAAACTCCAAAAAGAAGAACAACAAATAGTATTTGCCCCCCTCCCCCCACAACCAACCGCAACTGAAGTGCTAAGTGCTATGATATGACAAACGCTCGAAGCTGCGCTGCCGCCGCGCAGCGACGTCGACGCTTCAGAATTGGGAGCAGCAGCAGCGACAACAACAACATTGAGAGTTGGCAGCACTTCGTCCATCGTCCATCGTCCATAGTCAAGTCGCCTTAGCCCAAGCTCATAAAGCACGAGCTCTTGCTTGCTTGTTTCTCTCTCTTCCTCGCCATCTCTTTCGTTCTGCCTGGCAACACCTCTGTATATCTCGCTCGCTCTTTGCCTTGCCCTCTCTCCCTCGCTCGCTCTGTCGTTTATTCCGATCGCTTTACCATATAAAAGTGTACTCTGCACTCTGTTGTTGTTGTTGTTGTTTTAACGGCGATTATTTACTATCTATTTTCTAATATGAAAATAAACACATTAACGATTATGGGCCTAGAACGTAGAATGATCGACTACGCGATGCCCTGTAGGTAACATATTTAGAATCAAAAGCTGTTGCCGCAAGCCTTAGCAGTGCTTTAGCAGATGCTTTAGTTATCAGACCTTAATATACCCTGTAAATATAACATTTATTATACAAAAGCTGTTGATTTAAGCAATATGCAAGGCCTTGGAAGTAGAAAGAGAGCAAGAAGAAGAAGAAGTATATAGAAACTTTTATTATCAGGACATACCCTGGTAACATTTATTGTCGAGTTTTGATATTTAATTGAGTTTCTTAAACAGAATACCCGACTACGATTATGCCCCAAAACAGTTCTACGCGTGGGCTATAATACCCTGTAATCGTCAAAGCTATCTGATTAAAAGGTATCTGATTGTCAGGTATCTGACACTTTGTAAACAGTTTTATAATTGACAACAATAAAATACAAAGTTATTGCCTGAACAGCGATTAATGTATGGCGAAGGGAAATACCTTTTAATGGAAGAGTATGTAAATCTAGTAGATCTTAAGTCGAGCTAGTTCGTAGCATTTACCTTAATTGGAATCGAACAAAAAGCTAAGACTGAGCCCTAAGTAAAACATAATTTATAAAAATATAAAAAAAAAAAATATATTTTAAAAATATTTAAATCGATAAAAAATAAAACCAGAAAAACCATAATGTTATCCAAGACTTGGGCGCAGAAATGGAAACCAGATTCAAGCTAAGGGAGATTTTCTTTATATTCCACCAGTTCAGTGATTCCACAATATATGGAAAACTTTTGATGACAGTCAAAAACAAGGCTAATCGGTTTTAATATCGAGACTAGACTAGAACCAAAAACCCGCTAACCGAAATTTTATGGCTAGTTTCTTTGCCGGACTAGATTAGAATTGGCCATCGTTAACATTTTATGAATGGGCGTGTTATCTTTATAGCTTCCCATCATATAAAGCTTAAAAAAAAATTATATTCTTCGAATGATATAGTGGAGAATTTCTGTGTTAATACTCAAAGGTAATGTTCCCAAGTAAAATAAATCTGATCTGAGCAGTTCGTCAGCTTGACATTTTATATAGTATGTGCCATTTAAAGACTCGACTGTGCCATATATCAATGCGGTCGCATATCTGAACTATCTGTCATGTAATGGGCACTGTAAATAAATGCTGAGGGTCCCACACTCATAAACAACGGTCCACTGACAAGGGAGTGACAGTGGCGTCGATAAAGCAAAGCCCGTTCGTATACAATCGGCGAAGAGTGTACGCCTGGGGATAGCTGAAGAAACGGGCCAACTATCGACTTTTCCAAGTAAGTCGGAATCAATGTAAACACACGACGCGATCTTGTCAAAGCGGCCACCACGCAATTATCTCACACAGCGACTCACGATATACCAAGTATAAATGCATATATATATATATATATATAAATATATATATGTGTGTGTGTGTACAGACTATATAGAGGTCGCATCTCGGCCTGCCTTGACGTAAACAAGTTGCGTAGTAGGTCGGCAGATAAATAAATAAATAAACCCCCTGAAAGCTTCCCTGCTCAGTAGCAGCAGATAATTCAGCAGACGTCTGACTGATCGAATGGCAGGAACGATTGAATGAATGAGTGTGGAAGTGAGTGTGTGAGTGAGTGTGTGAATATTATAAAGTCAGGCGATCGCATATGCTTGCCCCTGAAAGCTTCCTTGCCAAGCTGAAGCAGAAAGATCAGCAGTCGTCTGACTGATCGAGTATTATGAATGATTGAAGGAGTGTGTGATTGAATGATTGAATGAGTGTGTGATTGAATGAGTGTCTGAGTGAGTGTGTGAATATTATACCTTCAAGCGATCGCATTTGCTTAACCCTGAAAGCTTTCCTGCCAAGCTGAAGCAGAAAGTTCAGCAGTCGCCTGACTGATCGACTACTATGAATGATTGAAGGAGTGTGTGATTGAATGAGTGTGTGAATGAGTGTCTGAGTGAGTGTGTGAATATAATACCTTCAGGCAATCGCATATGCTTGCCCCTGAAAGCTTGCCTGTTGAACAGAAGCAGAAAATTCATCAGTCGTCTGATTGATCAAATGACTGAAGGATTGAAAGAGTGTGTAAGTGATGGATTGAGTGTGTGTGAGTAAGTAAGTATGTGAGTATGCGAGTGAGTGTGTGAATATTAAACCTCCAAGCGATCGAGCATGTTTACACCTGAAAGCTTCCTTGCCAGGCAGAAGCTGAAAGTTCAGCAGTCGTCAGACTGATCGATTGATTCAATGATTGTGTGAGTGTGTGTGAGTGTGAGTGTGTGAGTGTCTGAATGTGTTACCTTCGCGGCGATCGATTATGACCGATTTTAGAGGGTGCTTAACTTTATTGGCCATCATATAATCGTATATAACGCATACGCCGGGCTCTGCTCGTGGCTATCTTTTCTTCTATCTAGACAACAGTTTCATTTTTATCTGCAGCCAACTACACACACACGCACACACACACACACACACACACACAGCTGGAGCACTTTTGCTTTTGCTTTGGGGGACAGTACCGTCTTTTGAGTGTCGAATCAAGCAAATAAACGTTCAAAGTATTCGGTAATAAATTGTCGAAATTGGAAGAACAATTCGGGCATTGTAAATTCATAAATATATCAGGTGCATGTGCCGACCTATGATATTCCCAGCACACGATGAAGCAACAATCCCATAAAACCGTCTGTGTGTGTGTGTGCGTGTGTGTGTGTGTGTGTGTGTGTGCTTAACCCAGTTACAGGAGAGACATTGTCCCAAAGAAAATATATATATTATAAAAAATATAATAATAATAATCATCAAGCAAGTAGCTTAATAAATTTTGAGAAATACCCTAAAATAAATGGAGAAGAAGAGGAGATCTAATCGGGTTTATGGAGCATCCAGGTGCTATAAAGCGAGCTGATAAAACGGGGACCCAATCTCGATCCAAGGCTTATCTGGCGTTTATCTCTGAGGAGTACTGAGTACGTACTGCCGGTCAGATCCATTGTCTGCCGCGAATATACATAGTCCAATAATTGTAGTCTATCTTGGTTCTTGGCGTCTTCCATTATCTGCGCTCGTGTTGTAAATATTCTGAAGGCGACATTTTTATTTTTATTTTGATGTATTTATGATGGCCGGGACTACATTGAATGGAGCGAGTCTTCAGCGCCCATTATCGGGCACAAAATAATATGTTTTATGATCCTATATATAGCCATTTCTTGCCTAATTGAATGATATGATAGCAGGTTTAGAAAATATTTTAATAGCTCTTAATACAATCGATTCACACGTCGTAAAAATACAAAATAAAAAAAATGAAAAAAAAAACCGAACCCTGATATTGATCGCATTGATATGACGACGGATTTTCGAAGGCGTCGCAATTGTTGTTATGGGTTATTCTTCAGCTATAATTGGGTTCTTTTTGGCTCACTTTTTTCGGTTCGACTCGAGCAAATATTTAAGCAAAATGGGGCACACTTTTTAATACAGTTTAGAGAACATGTCTGAAATCGAGACTTTGACCTAGATAATATATAAGATTAATATGGCACCGTATTAGGATATACCCTATATATCTCATATACCCTGTATTACAGAAATACCCTGTATCTCTCTCTACGAATCGATGTAAAGAAAATCAAGGCTATGCTTGTCGAAAATTCTTACATTAGAGAGAAGCTCTATCCATAAAGTAAAATATATCTGATCTGAGTAAGTTCAATTACAGGCTACAAATTTTAGATCCTTAGCATATTTTGAGATATGCTCGGAAATTTGGGAGCTTAAAAGGGAGACGAAATATAATACACTTTTGATTTTTTTATGATCCTAAGTCTCTTTTATCTCTTATAGAGTCTTAGATCAGCTTATGGAGGAAAACATGACTAGGTCAAGCGCTTCATCTAACTGGTTTAGTAAACCTGAGCTGCGCACTTTCAGATCTTATGTGTCTTTTATCTAATATAGATAACCGATATCTAAGATCGACGAGCTTATGCCGAAGGACGTGGCTAGGCTAGGTCAAGCGCTATATATATTTATTTTCGTAAACCTGAGCTGCATATGGTTTACAAGAATTTCCAATCTTAAGTGTCTTTTATCTCTTACGGAGTCTTAGATTGACAGCTTATGCAGAAAAACATGTCTGGGTTTATGGCTTTCGTGAACCGGAGCTGGGGACTTTCTGATGTTATGTGTTTTTTATCTTATATAGTCTCTAAGATCGGGGGTCTCATGCAGAAGGACATGGCTGGGTCAAGCGCTCTATCGATATCCGGATATATCTATATCCGTAAACCCAAGCATATGGTATACAGCAATTTTTGCTCTTGAGTGTCTTTTATATCTTAAAGACTCTTAGATCGACAGCTTATGCAAAGGGACATGTGAATCGACCCATCTACAGGCTTTCCTTAGCCATAGATGTAATGATATACAAAAATTTCGGATCTTAAGTGTCTTTTATCTTATATAGTCTCTAAGATCGAGCTGGGAAGAACATGTGCATATGTATATTTTGCAGTTTGTTTAATTATAAAAAGCAGGTCAAGCAAAAAAGTATCATTTATTTGATGAAATTAAATTATATATATTCGAATCATCTAATAGAATCTAACATGCCCGCAGCTTTACCTGATTCCATTTAAAAAATATGAACTGGAATTCCCCAAAAAAAAAAAAAGAAATATTTTATCAAGTTTGTTTAATAAATTGAACACAATTATAACTATTCGCGTGCTCTTATCAACTGGTTGATTCATTTTTTTTTTGTTGAATAACAGAGCTCGCCTGTCACAAATTGTGCCCGCAGATGAGCCTGAATCGACATCGTGTTTACCACAGGATCTATATATACATATGCCTCATTATTGATTATGCTAAGCCCGCATGCCCTGCTTCCCAGAATGCCAATCGAATCGCACTGGGCCCGAAATCAGCTATAGCCGAAGACCGGAGTAGCAAAAGCAAAAGCAAAAAAAACAGAGAGAGAAAAATGCGTCAGAATGCGGTTCTTCGAATTCTTCGAATCGCTTCAATAAATACAACAACAACAACATCAAATCGGGCCAACCGGACTCTATATAAGTTAGATATCATATATTTCTGTCCGGAAATCTCTCATATCCGACAATAAGTTCATGTGTTCAATCAAATGACATCATGGAATGATAGTCGGCTTTAGAATTTATTTTTCACAATATTCTTCAGCCCTATCGTTAAGAGCTAATGCTAAATTATATATATACTAAATACCCATTGAAAATGCTTCAAAAGGGTAGATTGTTTTACAGCAAAAGTATGTCACAGGCAGAGGGAAATATAGATAGACAATTTATCGATTTGTCGATAAATATCGATTAACAGAAATGCTTTCTTGAGCATAACTCGAGAACTGTAAGAGCTAGAGACATAAGACTTGGAATATAGTTTCTCGTATGATATATACAGATTACAAATATTTCACATTTTGAATTGGAAGATATTCATTTCTAAAGCTGCAACCCTGCGCTTTGGTATATACAAACTTTTCTATGCCATCTTTAATGCCTGAAACCCGCAACAAAATCGGACTCTAAGCACCGAAGTTAATGTAGACTCTCCACAGTTTGGAAAATACTTGTGTGTATGAGAGCTTAGGGTATTTGCTAGTCGAGCAGTGTCAACTAGTGCACTCTTATTTGAATTTAAAAATAAGCTTGTTTCGCAATTTGTCAGCGCAACTTATCGCGCTGGCCAACATTTTCAATGTCAGTTGATTACAGACAATTGCCATCCGTTTACGGATCCAGAACACAACAGAACAGACCCAAACTTAACCGAACCGAACCGAACAGAATTATCATCCGTTCTCATGCGCAAGTATTGCTAACTGGCTCTCGGAAGTTTTGACTGATAAAGCCAGACTTGGCGACACTTGGCGACGGGATGCTTTGGGGGCCTCCGCTTAAAATAGAACCAAATGCTTTTGTCACAGCTTTCAGCAATAACATGTGCCGACTGCCCAATTGTTATCTGAATGCAACAACAAAGCCCGCACTCACTTGGGACTCCAAGAAAAGATCGAAAAAGAAAAAGAACCCGAAAACAATGAGCACGAAAACCCTCGACAACTTTGCCTGGCAAGAACTACATAAAACAGTTGTCCGAGATTCTTCACAGCCTCGCCTAGACTCAGCCCGGACTGTTGCGCAAGTCCCTCCGGAATATGTGAACCTAATCAGACGTCTTAGGCAATCAAAATAAAATCAATCCACATCAAGGCTGCACTCGAGACGTCATCCCAAGGGAGCGTTAAAAGCGTCATATAATATATTTAAATTTGTAGATTATCCCAAAATCAAAGTTCTAAACTTCGCTGATAAAAGTTGCCAAGCTAAAAGAATTTTAATCCACAAAAAACCATTATGAGCTTATTAGAAAAAATAGAAATAAATATAGCATGGAGGATGGAATCGGGAGAACACGACTATATATATTATATATTCCGAGCCCAAGCTGCACTTTTTTCTAGCTTCTTTCTAGGAATTCATATATGCAAAAGCACATGCTTCTTCTTCCCTAACCACACACAATTTATAGGAAATCTCTCTTAAAGAACTTCGTTGTTTATTGCCCGATCTTTAAGAAATTTTCAGTGCTTTAATATGTCACAAAAATGTGTGTAAATTCCAACTTTAAAGAGTGATTTTTTGCCTATTTTGGGGGAATGGGAGAAGGGTCTTCAAAAATTAAAATATTACTAATCTGTGTATATATTTTACGAGAGAATATGTACCAAGTATATACCAAGTACACAAAAAGTGCAATGCTCTTAATATAAGTATAACATATAAAAAGTCACAAAAAGTCGCATGTTATATCTAGCTCTTTAAATCTTCGAGTTGTGCTTAAGACCCCAAATCTATAATTCGATTTTTATGCATATTATGGAAACGGAAGGCTATAATATTTGCCTTCAAATCATCTTGGTTCTTTAGACAGATAGATAGATAGATAAACAGACAGACAGGACATGATATAATGCTATAAATCAAGAAATATATAATTATATAAAATAAGCTAATATTGAACTCTAGCCAATCAGCTATACATTTTTATATAAATAAAAAATAATAATATACATAGAAATGAGCAGGTTGTTCCTATAGCTTTAAGTGTTAAGAATCTTATAGTTATATCTTGAGCAGACTTTCGCTTTTAGCATTCGAAACGCCTTTAAACATTTTTCGCAGCTTTAACTTGTTGAGAATTACAAGCGTCAGGCAGCGAAAGAAAGCAAGGGAAGCAGAATATATACCTATATATTTGTAACATATATTATGTTATTATTATTATTATTCAACTATGAAATTATAATATATATTATTATTATTTAATTTATATAATTATTTATTATTATTTTATTTAGTTTAATTGAATTTTTTAATATTTATTATTATATATTTTTTTATTATTATTTTTTATATTTTAATTTGTCATTCTTTTTTATTATGATTATTATTATTATCATTTTATTTTGATTAATATGATTATTATAATATAAATATTATTTTCATTATTATTATTGCAGTTCGATTTTCATCGCGTTTCTTATAGTTGCCAGAGTTTTCATGGGGTTTACCTTGACTAAATTTTCTCGCAATCGCTTTGGATCGCATTATAATCTCCAGCAGGGACGTCATGAATGCTGAGCTGCCGCCTTATATCCACATGATGCACAGGCTAAGCTAATCACAAACCGTTCGCAGTTCAAGAGTTCAGGCCATTGACATTGACACACACTCCACGTGTGTGCGAGTGTGCGAGTGTGTGTGCACAATTAGAAATCACAACTTAAATCAGGAGCACAATGAACCAACTAAAGCGACACACTTTAAAATTTGCATATGTGGAACGCGTGGGCTAGGGGCGCGAGGGGGAGGGGGCGTGGCTGCGGCTTGACTTTAAAATTGTGGCAAAAATTCCTGGCAAATGTTTGGCGTTGCGCTGGCCAAGATGCGAAAATGCACACAAATATATATATGTGTATATATGTGTATATATGTGTGTGTATATCGGAAATAAAAGACCGACGGCAAAAAGAGTTTGTTCGGCATAAAAAACAAACTTGAAGTTTTTTTAAGGCACACAGCGAAAAAAGCGCGACAAGAAGCGCGGCAACAACAACAACGCGACGACTCCGACTGTGTGGCACACACACCTGCCCATTGAAGCTTCTCAGACGCGACTGACGACGGCGGCGACGACGACGACGACGGCGGCAACGACGGCAACGGCGGCAACGACGGCGACGGCGACGGCAGCGGCAACGACGAAGCCGCCGACAGCGCGAGGCACAAGTCTACGAGTATTTCGTCTATGTGTATTTGCTTCTCTTGTTGTTGTAGCATTAGTTTTTTGTTTTTGTGCTTTTCGTATTCAAAAACTTTTTTAGTCAGCGGCGACGGCGACTGACTACGCGGCGGCGGCGTCAATTATGGCAGGCCAAGTCCTGAGCCGAGCCCAAGCACCCAACCACGACCCAGGCACGTGTAGGTGTAGGCCGCAGCTCCACGTGCCTATGCGTGTGTGTGTGTGTGTGTGTGTGCCAAAGGACACTAACGACCAGCACGAGGTCAAGGGGTAAGGGCTAAGGAACAGGGGCAAGGAACAGGGGCAAGGGATAGGAATAAGGGACAGAGGCAAGGAACAGGACTAAGTTCCCTCCTTGGAGCACAAAAAGCGCGACGTAATTCATGCAAATGAAGTCACGCAACGCGGAGACAGGGCAACTCTGGTCACAGAGCGACCCATCCAATCCAAAGTGGCCAGAAATGTGGGCCAGAGTTGCCCTGCAGCCGGACAGAAGCCAGCGAGCTGTTGCTTATGGTACCAATGCAAAGCAAAAGCATTTTAAACTGATCGAAAATAACAAGTGGAAAGTGACAGACTAGGAGATACCCAGCTGAGACTACAAGTGTGCTCTTTACACACACACTCACACGCTACAACTTTGTGCTTCCTCTTTCCTTTAAAGCACACTACGATAGATAAGGAAGT
Source organism: Drosophila lacicola (assembly GCA_035045355.1). Taxonomy (NCBI): domain Eukaryota; kingdom Metazoa; phylum Arthropoda; class Insecta; order Diptera; family Drosophilidae; genus Drosophila; species Drosophila lacicola. The sequence goes on along the minus strand of JAWNPB010000114.1, from coordinate 2,603 downwards.
CAGGCTTGATTAACTTCGGTGTTCATGGTCCGATCTTTATAAAATTTTCAGAGTTTAAACAGGGCATAAAAAACTGTGTGTATAGCAAAGCGCAAGGCTCTAACTTCATAAATGAGTTTATTTTCAGTTTGGAGATAAATGGGAGCAGCTATCCAAAAAGTGAAATTTTTGTAATCTGCGTTAGCTAATCAAGAACCCATATACCAAATTTGGTGTATCTAGCTCTTATAATTCTCGAGCTATGCTTAAGAAACAATGTCTAAAAATACATATTTATCGTTAATATGAAATTGAGAAGAGATATAGAAGAACATTCAACTTATTCTGGCTATGGCATGGGGGAGTATACATATATTTAAAAATTAAAGTCTCTAGCTCTTGTAGCTCCCGAGTTCAAAGAGAAATATGGCAGATAGACAGACAGTCGGACTTGGTTAGAGAAATGGACCTCGTCCTTCACTTTAAACTCTAGCCACAGGCTTGCATATCAAATTTAATAAATTCGAATATGTGAATGTTATTTTTGACAACAAAAATAAGAAGAGAACATTTCTAAAAACCCTTTTCATTGTTATTAAGGTATTCAGGTGTCAAAACACGCATTTCGGTCGAAATAGATAGACACAAAATCTTGGTACAAATAATGTTGAGTTTCATAGTTCAAGAACGTTACTGGTTCCAGCGCTAAACCAGCTAAAAAACTGGTTCAAACACTCAAAAAAAAAAAAAACTTAAATTAAGTCAAGAACATTTTCTAATTTTAAGAATAAAATGTGTTTCTCTGTACAAAAAGTTATCCAAAAAATGTATATATATTTTTTTTAATATATCAAAACAAAATTGTTTTATTTATTTACATTTTTGATTTAAATAAATTAAATTAAATATTTATAAACTTCTAGTAAATCTTTTCGCTAATCGATTTTCTCCCATTTCCTATAATTAAGCAAAATAATTTTTTTGACTGTAGATTTTCAGCCCAAACCCGAGTTAAAGTTTATACGACTCGCAGTTGGCGCAGCGTATCTCAATCTGCTGCTCACTTAACCTTGTTATCTGTGCCATCTATCTATATGCCTAGGCCAGTTATTAAAGCCCATGCACATGCCCTCAGTCCTCAGTTCTCAGTTCTCAGTCCTCAGTCGAGGGCCCACTCGGGCCGCGACTAATGAACAGCCCTCGAGAGCAGGCCGAGGACTGACAGGCAGCCCGCTGGGCGCCCTCTGCTCGCACTTGGCCAGCCAATGGGCAGACAAATGGTCAAATGCGGCCACCCCGTTGGGCAGGCCAGACAGGGGGAGGGGGAGGGGGGGTTAGGAGGGGGCGCTTCTAAGTAACTTTTGCGCGCCGTGCATTTGTCGCCTGCGCAGGCCGCGTGTCAGTCGTTTGTCATAAGAGAAACCCCCCAACCGCCCCCAGCCACACCCCCTTTTTGAAGTGCTTGCAATCAATATGTGCATGTGCAGGGCAACATCCGCCCCCCTCCGTCCCCCTCCAACCCTGCGCCCCGCTCGACTATCACCTGCCCTGCTGCAGTCTGCGTTCCAATTTCAGCGCATTGCTCGCATTTTTTTCGTATTACGAGAAAACTCATAATAAAAGCAACTCGGGCGAGTGAAAAACATTTGTTTTGCCATGTCGTAAAATATGCAAAAGATTTTCCCAACAACAACTGTTTGCTTGCAGTTTTTGGGCAGCTTTATGGTACGTATAATTGCTGTAAACGACTCGCTATCCAAATGTGTTGCGCCCTATTAATATTATAGTACACAAATTTTATTAGTGTTTATCTAAGTTTTCTGTGTAATACGGGGCGCCATACACGAGTGCTAGAAAGTCGGCCACAAATCTAAATGAATATATATCGATATATATATAGTAGGTATGTGTGTGTGTGTGTGTGTGCTAATTATAAATGCACTTGATCTTGCCCACACACACACACACACACTCGCACACACACTCGCACACATACATATATATAGCTGCTGGGATTTGCCAATTTGAAGGTGACCTATAAACTTGGCGCACATCTAGTACACATCTAAATTTATCATTTGCGAAAGCAAATGAAGTCATTTCGCGAAGCTAATTATGAAAGAAAAAAAAAAAGAAAAGAAAACAAGAACAAATGAACATTTTTGTATTTATCTACGCAGAGGAAACGTGAAAATTGTGTTCATTTTTGCGAAAATATTCCGTTAACATTATATCTATAAATTTGTACAAAGTATATCTGTAATTTTGTACAGAATTCGAATCTAATGTGACCCAAATTAATTACAAGTCAATTATTATAATTTCAATGCGATTTTTCGTTTAGTATACTGCGCTAAATTTAGAGACTGACTAACTAAATTGAATAAAGTACTTGTGCTTAGGACTCCAATTGAAAAACCAATTTCCAGTTTCTAAAAAACAATCAAAAAAAATAATTTTATATTATAAACCTAATGCAGTTGTGTAAGTTAACCAATTATTGAGGCAACTGAAAAAGAAGGTCGCTGGTTCGAAGGTCAGGCTGTTAATTAAATGTGGAAAATAACTTAGCCAAGCTCCATTCTAGCCTGTGCTCCCTAAAAGTAAGCTTCAGAGTAAATTAA
>JAWNPB010000113.1:735000-740000 GCA_035045355.1 Drosophila lacicola | reverse complement strand
ATATACATATACATATACATATACATATACATATACATATACATATACATATGCATATACATATACATATACATATACATATGCATATACATATACATATACATATACATATGCATATACATATACATATACATATACATATACATATGCATATACATATACATATACATATACATATGCATATACATATACATATACATATACATATACATATGCATATACATATACATATACATATACATATGCATATACATATACATATACATATACATATACATATACATATACATATACATATACATATACATATACATATACATATACATATACATATGCATATACATATACATATACATATACATATGCATATACATATACATATACATATACATATACATATACATATACATATACATATACATATACATATACATATACATATACATATACATATACATATACATATACATATACATATACACATACACACATACATATACAGGACAGACGAAGCGAAAGTAAAAGTGCGCGGTCGCGTTTTGTTCGTCGCTCCCATTATTTCCCATTTTGGGCCGCGATGCCTACAAGGAAAACAAAACGCGTAAGTACTGGCGTAAACAACAACGCCAATGCGTACCTGTAAGGCTGATCTGCCACGTGTCCGACGGTCCCTTGGCTCAAAGACCAATCTGGTGTTCTGCCCCGAGTGTGTGGGTATGGAGAAAGCATGCTATGTGCTTTCTCCCTATCACATTTCTCCACACTTCTCCAACAAGAGGAAAATGTCGCCGCCCACATAAAATTGCTTTCTCACGACGAGAATGCAATAGTAAAACAGATGGTTAACCAATCAGCTGATGGCAGTGCTGTAAGGTGCAAGGCGATCCATCACACGGTACCTAGCACGGCGGTAGTGGCGCTGCAAATCTTGGCCGCTCTACTAAACGTTGTTTACCAGCGATAGAGGGCGCTGCCGATCATTAGCCGGGACACACACCACCTGAAAAGCGGGAAACACAGAATACCCACAAGGCGCAGTAATTAATAGCTGCTGATATGCAAATAATAGCAGTTTTAGAAGTATCAGTCACGATTCTCACAGGGGAAAAAGTACATAAGGTCACGGTTCCGACCAATTGCCAACCCCGCCACGCATGTGGTGTACCTAAAGAGGGCTCTGGTGACCGAATCGGAGCGGTATAACTCCCAACGGTTAAACGCTGGGGGAAACTCTGAGCCACCGCGGGACTCCTGAGGAGACCTGACTGCAGCTCGCACAAAACCACAAATCCACCAAGCGTCTGCTTCACATTGAACGGCTTGGTGGTCTGCGTCTGTGCCGCATCGGCCGGCAGTATACCAAAACCAGGCAGCTGGTATAAACTGCAAAAGCCTGGCAGTAGGCATAAAATGCATAAAATGGAAAGGAATGGATTGTTTTAACGAAACTACTCTAGGTGGCAGTCACACATGTGAAAATCCACCCGTGGCACAGTCCACGGTCGGGGCACGGATTCTGGAGGCCCCAACAAACGTTACCAACCAAACTACTACGATGGTGGCACACTTGGCTATCGTAGCGGATAATGCGACAAGCAACAACACCACAGCAGCATCAGCAGAAATGGATCCCTTCCGGAAAATGCAAAGATGTCAAGGACCCCCCCGCAAGCAACACTGCCTGCACAGCAGGCAGCTCAGGCGGAGAGGAGCAGTGCTAGAGACGCGGTCAGTGGCACGCCAAACATCAAGCGAAGCAGGGATTTATTAAGTTCTCCAAACGCAACAAGCGGACGCCCTGGGAAAAAACCAAAAGGGCACGGCGTAGGTACCAGCACTCTACTCCTTGAGCTGGGAGCTATTCTGGACAGGCTCCTTGCGACTGTGGGTGGCAAAAAGCCAGCTGTGCGGCACATCAACCAGAGTATGAAAGATGACCTTGCCAGGATGAAGGAGATCCAAATGGCAGCCGAAGCGCAATTGCCAAGTGAGCAAACGGCGCAGCAAAAGGGCCAGGGAAGCAGTGCACAGCCATGCGCACTGGCTAATGAACATAGCACTAACAGAGAGAGCGCAGTGCAAACCTCCCCGGCGCTGCTACAAACAAGGAGGAAAACCCCCGCAGATAGGCCGGTGCCGAGTGCAACCCCAAAGTCCAACAGGAAGGCGAGTCCAGAAGAAGCGCGAACATCTCAGCGCCGAGATGCGGACAAGCGCGGGACCACCGAAAAAAAGGAGGACAATAATAACAACAAAGGGCCAGGCAACAACAAATGGCAAAAAGTTGGAGCCAAGAAGAATAAGAGGAGCAACACCCAGCCACCAAAGAGAAGTCGACCAGATGCCATATTGGTCAAATGCCGGAGCCCAGAGGAATATGCCAACGTGCTCAAAACTGTACAGACAAACCAAGACCTACAGCAGTACAGAGAGAGCGTTAGCGGCATCATGCGTACTGCAGCCGGAGAACTCATCCTACGAATGAGCAAAGCAGAGGACGAAGCCACAACCAAACTACAGAAGGCCGTCCAGGATGCTGTGAGGATTACTGCAGACGTCAGAACGATCTCTGACAAAGTCCTCATAGAGATACGGGACATTCCGGAATGGTCAAATAGCGACGACGTGCTAGGAGCCGTATTCACAAAAATCGAAGGGGACCTCCTTGCTGAAGCCTCACCGAAGCTAAGGAAAGCATACCGCGGCACACAGACGGCTACTATGCTACTGCCCAAGAAAGTCGCAAGCGAACTTCTGGAGGTAGCGAAGATACGCATTGGATGGGCGGTATGTCGTATACGCCAAATTGTGGAGCCGAGGCGATGCTTCAAGTGCCTGGACTTTGGGCACACGGCTGCACGATGCCGCAGTAAACACGACGCCTCGAAACTGTGCTTCAATTGTGGAGAAGCCAACCACTCGGCGAAGGAGTGCACCGGCAAGTCAAAATGCATAATCTGCACGAGATATGAGACCGTGAACACGGCACACAATACCCTTAGCAGGGCCTGCCCGTGGTTCATTAAGCGTCGCAACCAACAGCCAAAACATCAAGTTAATCCAGATTAACTTGAACCACTGCAGAGCGGCCCAGGACCTACTCGATCAAACCACTCGGGAAGAAAAAACTGACTTTGCCATCGTCAGTGAGCCATACCAGCCCAAACATGAAGGCATCTGGACCCAGAGCAATGGCGGTGGTGCAGCAATTTGGAGCTGCGGAAGCCCACCAGCGCAACTTACAGACAGGAAAGCGGTAACCGGATATACCAGAGCTAAGTGTTGCGGAGTCTATATATATAGCTGCTATATTGCACCCAGTGTAGAAATCAGCGAGTTCGCCAACATACTCGACAACATTACGGACGACGCAAGAACCCGTTCACCCGTAATCATAGCGGGCGACTTTAATGCGTGGGCAGTTGAATGGGGAAGCAGCAAAACAAGTCAACGTGGGCGTATCCTGCTAGACGCGTTTGCAACCCTCAACGTGTCGCTTCTCAACGTTGGTAACAGGCAAACCTTCAACAAAGCAGGCAGAGGATCAATCATCGACTTGACATTTGCTAGCCCATGTCTGGCGAGACGCGCGTCCTGGATGGTGTCCGACTTATACACACACAGCGACCACCATGCGATAATAAGTCACTTCGCCGACCAGCACAAGGACCAATACCACCAGCGTGGCACATGGAGCCAAGATACGCTCAGCCCAGAAGCGCTGTTGCTAATGGTCGAGAGCATGCAACTCCCGGCCGATGGAGATGCCGATCACTGGGCAAATTACCTAGGAAGAACGGTAGAGGAGGCATGCAACGCATCCATGCTTAAAAAGAGAAGGCCGATAAACGGGCGCAGACCTGTTCACTGAAATAGAGATGGCCAGGAGAGAATGCCACATAGCCAGAAGACGCTACCAACGGGCCCACAGGAGAAGCAATTGCCAGGAAATGCAGGAAGCCTACAGAGCGAAGAGGGCCGCACTTAAGAAGGCTATCAATCGCAGCAAGGACGCCGCGTGGAAGAGCCTATGCGCTGATGCCGACGCGCAACCCTTTGGTACAGCCTACAAATTGGTCATGGGAAGAATGTGCAGGATGCCAATGCCCACAAACGAGGTCCAGCTAAGGGCAATTGTCACCACGCTCTTCCCCTCGCAACCAACGCTGCACATAACCACCACGTACGCCGGAACGTCGACGGTAAAATGGACGGGCGCAGAGGAGGTGCTACAGGCTCTTGCGCGGATACAGCCAAATAAAGCCCCAGGACCTGACGGGATCCCGACAAAAGCTCTGAAGCTAATAGTGGCCAAGCAACCAGCAGTCTATGCAGCGCTATTTAATAAGTGCATGGAGGATCGCCGCTTTCCTACAAGGTGGAAACGCCAGAGACTGGTGTTGCTCCCAAAAGGCGACAAGCCACCAGAGGACCCGTCCGCATACAGGCCACTGTGCATGCTCGACGTGGTTGGCAAACTGTTCGAGCGCATCATATGTAACAGACTGCAAGACGAACTAGAAGAACGGCAAGGGCTATCTGAGTACCAGTTTGGATTCCGGAAAAAGCGCAGCACTGCCCAAGCTATCAGCCATGTGGTGGGCATCGCCACACAAGCCATCGAGGGGTCCCGATGGCGGAATGGTAGCAAAAAATACTGCCTCATTACGACCCTGGACGTAAAGAACGCGTTCAATGCAGCCAGCTGGATGAGTATCATACGCGCGCTTCAGGGACTCCAGATATCCGAGTACCTGATAAGCCTGATTACGGACTATTTCTCCAATCGTGTGCTCTTGTATGACACCGCCGCAGGACAGCGGCAGCACACCATAACTGGCGGCGTTCCACAAGGATCAGTCCTGGGACCTACACTATGGAACGTGATGTACGACGCAGTTCTCCGTTTGAACATCCCTGCAGGCACTCACATCATTGGCTTTGCGGACGACATTGCGGTGGTTACGGTCAGCAAGGAGCTGCCGGCTGTTGAGGAGAAA
>JAWNPB010000112.1:0-23455 GCA_035045355.1 Drosophila lacicola | reverse complement strand
AGTTATGGGGGTGGGAAATTTTGACATATATCTACATATATAGGATAACAGCGGGAATACCCCGGCTTGCCTTGGCACGTTTAAAATAAATTACAAAAAATAAAAATTGAACACGTCTCAAATGTTTTTTCATATAGATCCTTGGAACTGTATTTGATCGCGAAACGTCACCCACCAAATCTTTGACCCCCATTTCAACCAAGGAGGCATGCATTTTTCGAATGTGTGACTCATCCGGGTGGAATTTCCCGAAACAGTGTTTTAACGTGCACCTTCATCACACAAGGTAGCTATAGTGAAAATTTTAGCTTCCTAGCTCTTGCAGTTTGGCCAGTGCGTGCACCCCAATCACTCAGTCAGTCAGTTAAATGTTTTAAAACGTTTCTAATTAATTTTTTAAAATCGTGTTTAAAGTTTCATTTCGAGTTGATCAATGAAACAATAAAAAAGACTTAGGAATATTTATGTAACTGCTAAAAGAAGGCATCTGAGACCCCATAAAGTGTATATATGTACTATTAAATAGCATTTACAACAGCTTCGGTCTAGCCATATCTGTCTCTTTGTCTTTTTATAGGTCTTTAATCTTTAAATCTGGATCGCACGTACTTCTACTGTCAATTTGTTTATCAGGCTCTTGTGGCCTACGACTAAGCATAAGAAATCCTCGTTGATGTAGGTGTCTATATGACTAAGTAACTCATCTTTCGTGGATTATAAATTGGGGACAAGAAGTCAGTTTAAGTGCGGATAGAAATATTATTATGATTGTAAGATTTCTTGGAGTTTGTTCAAAGGTGATTTCTTCAGTTGAAATGTATCTTATTAACTATTGGACATGGAGTGTACATTAACTAATCGTGAAAATGCCAAAATAAATAAGCGAGTTTTTTAGCTTGGTTTGACGGTATTTGATAGTCCTGTACTCCCCACTAAAGCTTTCAAGCGTATGCTGCAATTGTAAATAAAGCGGATTGTGAGGCCCAGCATAGTTGATTTGCACACTAAGCCCACAACAGAGATTCTGGCGCACCTCTTGAACTGAATGCCAGCCAAGTTGATAAATTGTCGAAATGTGTTGCGTATGAACGAAAGAATGAATGAAGGAATGAAAGAGCCACGGGATGTGCCAGCCGCTCGCTAGCTGATGCCTGCCGAGATTGATAGTCAAAATGGCTGTTGATACATCGTCAGAGAGAGAGAGGGAGAGAGAGAGAAATAGAGAGAGAGGAAGAGGGAGAATGTGAGTGAGAGAGAAAGTGCCAGCAACAGCAGTGTCTGATGGCTGCCCAGCTTCGAGTTCAATGAAGAAAAATAATCACCAACATCATTTATTCTCCGTTTTGCCTGCCGCCGCTGTACAACACCCATCAATCTTTGTTGTTGGCAAAAGTGGGTAGCTACAGCAACAACAACAGCAACAGCAACAGCAACAACAGCAAATACTGTAGAGGAGCAACAACTATCGACCCTGACCATGCCAAGCCGGCTGCTGATGTACATATATATACTCGTATACTTTGAAACTTGACAGCTACTGACGGGCACGCCAAAGCTTTGGCTTGGCACAGCTGACAGACGACGACTTTTGACGTTTGCCTGCAATTAACGGATGTGCCCCACGTCACTCTACCCCAACCACCCCCCCCCCCCCCTGGCCCACTCGCATTAGTGTTGAAAAATGGCTGCAGCTGCAGGTGAAAATGGGCACAGCGAGTGCTGGCTAATGTCTTGACAACTGTCGAGCCGGGTTGGCCATCTTCCATCTATTAGGCCATTTAAATCATTAATTCCAATGCCCACACACATATACTTAGAGCGTAGATTAGGTGAACCAAGAATCGGGAGTGGGGACTCAAGGCGGAATCTGCCTGAGTCCTTGTTAGCTAAGACTAATTTGTTGCCCGGGTCGCCGACTATTTTAGTTGGCAGCAACTCTGCAGCAGATTTGATCCTAGCTGCGAAGTCTCGTTTTGCAGCAAGTCACTTGAAAGCTCGTTAATCATTTTAGCTATTTGCTTTCTGCGCCCCAGACAAGGGAAGACTCGCGAATGGCGATGTGGAGGCCGCTAGAATCCATCATACGTGGCGAATGGCTCTTCCAACAGCGGCTCACAGCAACATCCGCATCAATGTCAACGTCAGACAAGACGTAAACGCGGACAGGCGGAGGGAAAGCCACCCATCTTGATTGAATGGAATGATAGTCGAGTGGTGCGGCAAAGGCTGCTGCAAATAGATGATGAGTGGACACTGAAGTGGGATACATCTGATCAGTTATTCATCGCTAGCATGAAAAACTGCAAGCTTCTAATTGAAAATCTAAGTAGTTACAAGATTAAATCTGTTTAAAATGTAATTTATGTTCTTGATATACAAAAAGGGTTTCTGACAAGAATCTATTTTTCGACTGATCGTTCCTATGGCAGCTATACGATATAGTACTAAGACGAAATCTAGACTAGTTTGCATAGAAACATTGAAATAAACTGTAAGACGGACATGGGTAAATCAACTCCGCTGTTAATGCTGATCTAAAATATATGTAATTTCATGACAATATTAGAATATCCTCCAAAAAAGGAAGAAAAAGTTCTTTGCTTGATGTAACAGAAAATACATAAGGGATGTTACCCGGTCTTGCCAAGATCCGTGCCAAGTTTTTTAGGTATTCAAATCGTCAGCATCACATTTCCTCCTATTTTAAGCCTGTTAACAAATCTTGCCTTAAATTCCTTCCGGAAGAGTAAAAAATAGATGAAAAGCTTGTATGAGATTTTCTTATTAGGATAATTCGTTATACAATTTCGATGTGAATTATCTGCATCAACTAAAATTTCACACATATAATATGATCTGTATTTAAAAAACCATTTGGCTTTTCGTAAAATAATCGTTAGAGAAACAAAACAAACGTAATATTCAAATCAAGACCATTTATAAACTTGCAACTTTCCTCTCCGTGCGACTTTTCGCACCACGGTACGCGATTCAAATATCTGTGCGCAGCCAACTTCAAGTGAGTCAAAAATGTGCGCGCCGTTTGAATTTCCTACACGTGAAGTTGGCTGCGAAGGTGTTGTTGACAGCTAAATCTTAGACACAAACCAGAGCAACGTTTTTAACTCAGACACCCACCATCCCACCATCAATTAATTTTTCAAGAATCATGTGGTCAGGAAGATCTGGCTACGAATATCTTAAACCTTTGACCTGCAATGACTTCTTTACTGTGATACATGGTAGTTACTTTTATATATTGATCTAGAGATTAAATTCAGACTGAACTCAATTTACTTGTATGCAAAGGAATATTATTGTACTTTTAACGTATTAAAAAACCCGATTAATTTATTTCATAAAAAAAAGGTTTATTTTCCAATATGTTGTTCAGCGAAATTGTGATGTTTAAAAAGTTGATGTGAGGAAGTCTTGGATGAGTGACATAATTTAAGAAACTTAATGACTGAAATGTTGTTTTCAGTCATCTTGTGCGCCGCTAATCATTTTCGTCCTCCTTCTCCTCGTCGGGTCTCTGCATATAATGCAGCAATTGGTCGGCCATGTGCCAATACCAATGCAACTTGACAAGCTCCAGTCCTCCTTTGTCGGCTATCCAAATCTGTCCATTTTTACCGCACTCAATCGCCTTGACAATGTTCTTAGCACAGACAGTCGTCGATTGGCAAGGAGCGGTGCGCAGGCGGTCGGCAAAGGATTGTCCATAGCTGAGGAAGGCGGTGAGCTCGCGATCCACAAAGAGTTTGGTGGGTCCACAGCAAACCGCCATTACAGCGACCCCATTTTGGGAGTAATACAGCGGATCCTTTGAAGAGAATGATTTCACTCAACTCGTAAATACTTATAGATTATGCGAAATTTAACTTGCCGATAAACTTCTAGTGAATCCTATAACACCAAATTTTGATGCGCTGTACGCACAGAATACTGGGGATGGGTCCAGCCCGACGACTGACGTCACATTTACAATTATTCCACCCTTTCCCAACTGCTTTTTGTCCATGTATGGCAGCACCGTGGCGCAGGTGTTCATCATTCCGGTAAGATTTGTATTAACTGTTGCATCAATGTCCTGCTCATCGCACAGGGTGGCCCCATTGATGAGCACGTCGATATAGTCCATTTGCACCATGACTTCATCAAAGTATTGCTTCATATCCTCCCTCGCCATTGTTACATCATAGGTCCAGAAAAAGATTTGCGTGCTGTGCTTAATAGATTGTAGTTTAGCGATAGCTTGCGGATTCTCCACGCTATGAAGAATGGCAAGTTTCTAAGTGGGATTGGAGAAAGTGCCAAATATTATTATACGTGACTATTTAATTATAATTATCCATTCCCTCTTGGCACCTCCAAGAGTGAAGTGCTTCTTGCACAGTCGAACATGTGTCTAGTGTCTTGAGTCTTTTTGCAAATTGTGTTCACAACCTCGACAAATACTTACTGCAATATTCTTGCTCATCAGCACTTTGCAAGCCTCTAAAGTAATGCCTCCACAATCGGCCACATAACAGACGTGTTTGCCCGTCAAATCGAACATATTTACTGAACGTTACGTCTTCTGTTTAATCACTGAGCTTTCGAATTGTGCATAATGCGTAACCTAGTTCAAATTTTCTTTTGCTTTTTATCTATTTAATTAAACAGCTTATCTCTTCTTTGTTGTGTCAATTATTTTGATTCTGGTCGTATTTATTATTCAAAACAAATGTATATTGGTATATAGCTATAATAAGTATTATCAAATCAAGACTTGCATTCAAAGCAAGAGATCTGAATAAGGAGTAAAGGCTATGAAAGGGAAATCTTGCCTTGGCTTATTTGGAAAACTTATTCTTAAAGCTCTACATAAGTCTTTATCAGTAGGACGACGAGCTGAGTCGATTTCGCCATTCCCATCTATGTAAACGCGTCGTTCTCGGATATTAAAAAAACTAGTGTTTTAAGGCAAGTGTGCTTAGCAAAATAAAATAAATATTTGCATTGCAAGTTATTATTGCATTTGTAACTTCGTCTGAACATGTCCATAATTTTATTTATTAGCTTAATTTTTATTATTTGTTAAAATGCATTTATTCTTATCTACTGATTAGTGCACACTCGGCTGTAAAAACGGAATTGTTATTTCCTGTAGTAGGCTTTTAGGCGCTGCTTTGAAAATTGCCCGCGCACAAACCTCATGGTGCGCACAATATGTGCTCGGGTGAAGTTGGCTGCGCTTGGAATGTGAAAAGCTCCAGTCAAGACACAAACCCTTAGAGAAAATTAAGCTTATTCACCTTCCCACAGTACTGTATTTTTGTAAATTAAGTGCATTTTATTCCCATCAATTCACTGAGTGAATAAAGGAGTAGCGCATTGCAGGAGTCCTCTCCGACTCCTTTAATTATATATATTCTGGGTCGAAACGAAAAGGATCTGCCCAATCGATATAGTTATGTTGTTTATCTGTAAGTCTCTTACTATGTGAACTAGTTTCACAGTTACTCGACAGCTGGTACTAAAATTTAGATATTATTTTCATTCATCCTTATTAAAAAAAACTTGAATTATTACAACCTACATAACTTCCACCAGAGGGGCCTTTAAATAGTGTGAATTGATAGCTTTAAAAGTTTTAAAGCTAGACTCCCTGAATTTGGCAAGAAGTAATAGAGAACTAAGATAGGCTTATTTTAAAATCCCAGTATAAGAGTCACAGTCTTCGGATTACATACAGTTCTCGCAGTAGCTATATCTATGATTAAGAAGGATTCCTTCCACCGATTTTTATCGAAAAAAGAGTAAGACAAGCTTATATTATTTTTCATTTCCTAATGTCTTGGCCTTGTTAGGAATAAATGTAAGGTTTCCTTTTGAATTTATATTGCCCAAATTATCTAAACCGAAACCACTTCCAGAAAATTTGGATAATAACTTAGTGCCGTTAAATAAAGAGGCAGCGCGCGCACCGCCAACTTAATCTACAACTTCAGTGGTAACAAGTTCTGCGTCTGCTGCATCCTAAAGATGCTTCCTGTTTGATAAATATAAAAATCAATTGAAAATGCCTGAAAGGCGGACGCCATGCAGTCAAATAGAGAGAGATTCGCGGAAAAACAGCTGGAAGCAGCTACAACTGTTGCCAAGTGCCAGCGATGGCAAATATCGAAGCTCTGTGTCACGGTTCTGCTTCTTGGCAGCGATTACGTAGATGAAGCGAGGAGTCTAACTCCTATTTCAGGTTAGTACGTAATACCTCTTCTGAGAAACACCACTGAACTCTTTTATATACTTACCGAAATTTGCCCGATAACTATATTTCTATGATTATCTAGTAAGTAACAACTGTAACTGTTGCTCCGCATATGTCTAAGGGAGGGAATAGCATCTATAGTTGGCAGGACATGCCGACATTCACGACTCGCGCCCATCTCTAACAGTTGATAGTGCTGAATAATTTTTGTATAGGAGGCTGCCCCTCATTTCGGATGCCCCTTTCTGGCTTAATGGCCATGCAAATAAATCACAGTAGAAAATGCATTCGATGAAAAAAGCGACGCATAAGTGCTGCCAAATAAATTCTGCAATTTATTTATTGCACAGCCAGACCAGCTGCTGTTCGAGTCTTCCACTGGCTTGAGTCCGGTGCAGGCCTTCGATCAGGTTGAGGTTGGCTATCGGCAAAGTGCGCATACAAAGTATTTTATTTCATTGGCAGCAAATTGGCAATAAGTGAAATTTGTTGGCCAGCTCGGCAGGTGTTTGCCATTGTAGGCAGCGACCTGCGATTCGCACGCCTCTTTTCAAGACTTGCAATTGAAATCTGGGTTAGCCATGCTACCCAGCTTCCCCAAGAGAGGGCGTGGCTGCCAACAAAGCGTTATTTAACACACGAATAGCTCAATGTGACTGCACCTGTACAGGTGCTGGCTGCGATTGTGACCCAAACAGAGATCCGAAATATCCGTGACCCATATTTGGCATTGCCCACACTCGCTTTTGTGTGCGTATTCACGGGTCTGTCGTTATTTATTGTGGACCCTAATCGGTTATATTTCCGCATCAATAAATCAATTGTCGCTGGCCAAAGTGTAAATGAATTAGCATTTTTACTTGCCACCTCGTTTTCACCCTCTCCCCACTTGTGACTCGTGCCTGTTGCGTGCGCATCATTAGCCCAAAAGGCAGCATCAAGTGCAATTTAACCGTTCACAAAGGCCTATTGTGAGCCGAGCAGGCAGAGCAGACCACAAAGGCCTTGGAAAGCCTTTTACCTCCACTGAGTCAAGAATAATGCATGTGTCGTGGAAGAGACACAAATTGATTGAGCCTGGAGTGTCCCCAGCTTCTCCATTCCTTCAACTGTTTGCAGCTTCCTTCAGCTCCGACTGTGTGCAAACTGTGAAAAAGAACTTGGCTAATGACCGCAAATTAACACCGAGAAGAAGAAGCAGCTGGAGACGAGTGTCATTAAGCCGACTGTTTGCCAGTTAGGAACTGCGGCAGTGCTTAGTGAGGGAAGGGGCCATGCAGCATAGCTGGCTAGATGGGCTGAGACTTCAAGTGCTCACTGGGCTTTTAGCAATATCTTCTAAGAGATCGCTAGCTTGGCAACTGGCCAACTTGGCACACTTAACTTACGAGCCCTGCCAACAACCGGCTAACTCTTGCTGCCTAAGCCAAATAAACTATGCTGCAAATGCGCCACAGACACCCATTTATTATCCCATAACTGAAGAAATACGAAAACTTAATATTTTAAGCTTTTCATGCTTCGAAAGTCGCTTCTTAATTTACGCATTTCTAATGATAGGCAATACATTCGCATACACTGCACCCTTTCAAAATATATGAAATCCAGAACGAACAGATATGTTCGGCATGACAAAGTTGGGATAATTGAATAGAAATATGGCTTCTACTGAGCTCGGTCAAGACGTCTAAGAAAACAGAAGAGTTCCCAATTACATAAATTAGAAGTTAGTTTTTGATAAGATTTGCTTGAATGCTTGCGAAATCTTCTTTGATATCTATTTTAGCATTTTTCCAGCTCCTTGAGTTTGGCTGCATTTGCTATTGTTACAGATTTAATGTTTAATATTTCAGAATCTATGTTCCTTAGTTGCGGGTTTTATTTAACTCATTATTATTTCTGGTAATTATTTCATTTGGGATTTTATCCTTGTTGGATGTTTATTATTGATTTAAGACGTGTTTTACACTTTTCGCAATATCTACTCTTCTTGGATGATAAAAAGCTGAAAAATATCTCTTACATATTTTTTACGATTAACTATTTGAAATGCTCAAGATTTTCGACTAATCCAAGCAGATTTCGCCAACGTCTAATCATTAATCCCGATTGGAGTATAGAGAAATGGAAATCTGCACTATTTTCATGTTGCTTGAATAATATGCAAATTGCATGGTCAAATGATCAAGTGGTTTAGTGTGCCTTTGGTTTTCTAAAACTGCAGTGCTCCAGTTTTGTTCTTTCTCTTGCATATTCCGTTTGGAAGCAGCTCACGCACCCAGCGATTGATCCACTGATCCGGTCATGCAAATCGCTAACGTGTCGCCCCTCGACTTGTGTTAGCTTCTCCCTGTTAATCCACCGATTCGGCCAAGCGTGAGCTTTGGAGCAGCCACGCTTGGCGGGCATTTGGAGTGGGCTGAGGCGCCAGTGTCTGGGCACTGGCTCCAAGCGAATCTTGGCCAGCTTGTGCGACCCATTCCCATTCCCAGCACTGACATGCATTGGAAAAGCGCAGTCGGCTGACCTTAATCGATTGTCACTTGTGCTTGCTTGGCATTCGCTACCGAAATGTGGGCTCGTCAAAGCTGCGGCCCCCATGAAAAGCCTTTAAAATGCCATTTGACTTTTACTAGAAAACCTGCCAAGTCATTTCTTATTGACCCACATGGCAAATGCTGTCTAACACCGAACTGTCTCGTAGTGTCTCATAATGCAATGATTGATGTCATTCTCTGTTGCCCTTTTTTCGTGGAAGCACCCTCCGATAATTGGGTCATCTATTGGAAACTGCTGCACTTCTTCATCATCAACGTCCATTTTCCCATATAGTCTTTGCCCGAGTCTCAGCGCTAGCCCCGGGAAATGTGTCAAGTGTTGCGTCTGCGGTCTTTCAGTTTTCAACCATGCAAATTGCGAGTACATTTAACTAAGACAACCAGTTTTCAGAATCTCTTAGATTGCTGAACGCACTGTTATGCTACAGATAACGACGTCTTTCATCATTTACACCTGTGGCCAGTTGGCAAAAACAGCTGACATTAGGATTAGAAGCGGATATTACTCACGACTCGTGGTGTATATCAGCAAATATGCTGTTCAAAAATAAACCTTAAATTAATTATTTTTTTCTTTTAAGTATTTAAAATTAAATAAAATTATCCTGACCTGTGAATACAATACGCGAATATACACACATATACTTATTTCTACAATACACATTGTAAAATCTAAACCTTTAATTATAATTTCTAATAATTTCTAACTAATTTCTAATTTCTAATAATTTCTAACCGATACTCTGAACAAATTTCAGGTTTGCTTAAAGCAAAAAGCGAAGAATAACGTAGCTCCTTTTCAATTATTTTTACACGTCAATATATAGTAAAAAATTCTTTATTTTTATAACACTTCTTCACTTAAACTTGTTGATTTTCAGTTCTCAATTTGCAGCAGCTACAATTTGGGAAACTTACTCCAAGTGTGTTGCGTCTTTGGTACATGATTTGGTATCTGGCGAACTGCAGCAGATTGTGCTCTGTGATTAGACTAGTTTTTAATTTTCATGTTGTGTTTAAATATTTTGTGCCACACCTGTGCCATAATAAGGGGAAGCACTGCAGCATAGAACTGGGCTTGTTTTGAATCAAGTAAAACCAGCTGGAGGCACAATTTGACGATGACATAAATACTACAGGTAACGAGCAGGTGAGCAGGCTCTTTGGACCCACCCAAGTGCAGGACCCGATCTTTGCGAGTTCGTAGAAATGCAGGTCTAGTTTAGCTTTCCGAAACGCCATTTCATTTTTGAAAGGTCCACTTTATTACGCGCATTGTGCGAAGCCACATATTAAATCAAATTAATTAACAAGATACGCAGAGTCGATTAAAACTGAGTCTAACCGGTATATTGGTTTTATGCAAATGAATGCAACAGGTAAAGGAACGCTTTTCCGACCTAATACGATATATACAATATATTCTTCATCAGCCATATGCGCTTTTCTATCTGACTATCTGACAAAAATAAAAAAAATCTGAAGTTTTTCAAGAATGCATTTTCCATATGCTTGAGCTGAAGAAAGAAACTCCCGCGTTGTTGAGTATGTAGAAAAACTGGGTCTAGGGTATATGCTAGTCGGGTCAGGTTTCTAATACTTGTGCATGCCAATTTATTATTAAATTCGTTTTATTGAATCTGCTTATATATTGCATTTAACAAAAACATTTCTCCTCTTATCCACTCTTTGAGAAAACTCCGTCCATCTTTGGGCTGCACAGGAGCATTTGTAGTTTCTATTGTTCAACATGAAAACTTTGCCTCTGTCTCAGAAGTTGCCCATGTTGTTGCTGTTGTTGTTGCTGTTGCTGTCAGCCTTGTCGCTGGAAACTGGAGCAATAATCATGCAAACTACAGTTAAATGAAGTCGGCCGTGAAGACCAGAGAAAATATATAGTTGAGAAATTAAAAGATAATTTTACAAATTGAGTCCAACTGATTGTGAGATACCTTGTACACATTATACAGGCGTGTTGTACTCAGAAAATCAAATTTTATTGTGAAATGTCTCATCAGAAATATATAAATTATCTGCATTTAACAATTGTTGATAATCTGACATACCCTTTTATGTCAATCTTATGTGCAGTTGCAGGGTATACAAAAACCCAAGAAAGGATCGTTGTAACTGCATCGAGTTGAGACGAACAATTTCTGTAAAAATTACATTTTACAATTTGGTAAAAAATTCCAAAGAATTAAATTTGTTTTAATCATTGGGTGCATGCAACCAGCTACAAGCTGCAACGGGATTTCGCTGCTGTTGTTGTTTTTTTTTTTTTGCTACACACACGAGTGGCCAGCCACATGCAACCGCATCCACTGGGTGGCTTTGGGTGTTACTGGTTATTATCTCGTTCGACGGCAATAACTGGCGACTCAAGCGGAGAAAACGAGAGAGAAAGATAGATAGAAATTGCTAAGTAAAGCAGCTAAGCAAGAGGCAGAGAGAGAGAGAGATATAGAGAGGGAGAGAGAGATAGAGAGGCATGCCAAACAGAGCGCAAAATGCATTGGTGCTCGATGTTTTCTATTCTTTCCAACACACAAAATAATTGCAGTTTGAATGAGTATTTTTTATACCCTGGCACCCATTGAAAATGGGTAAAAGGGTATAATGGATTTGTGCAAATGTATGTAACAGCAGAACTCATTGTCAATAGTCGAGTTGATCTCGCCATGTCCGTCAGTACAAGCTTGTTTTCGATTCGATAACTTTCCCCCTGTTCGAGTAATCGATATCGAAATCCTGTTATTACAGCAAATCTCTTACGTCAACAAATGCGGTATCTAGCTTCTAGTAGAAGAATTTTAAGCCTTAGTTTTGTGGCTCTCATTGCAAATTATCGAATATTTGATAGGTTACCTTCAGTAGAAGAAGGTTCAAGGTATCTCCTAGCCGGGCACTCCCGACCAAAGTACTCTAACTTGTTAACTCTTAAGTTATAACACGTTACTCTACGATTTCTGTGTCCTTTTAATTCTTTTTGATTTTTAATCTAACGTGAAATTTAAAAGTCGCGCACAGTTAACGAGATTTTGATTTATTGCATTTCAATAATTCAAAAAGCTTAATGAAAATTTACAATGTCGCCGCTAGACAAGAGTTCTACGAAGATTTATGGCTGCCAATTGACACCCGCCTCCACCTCGGCGCTGGCCTGTCAATTTTCATGAGCCGAGGGGAAGCCTAGCAAATTGAAATTGAGTTCCCTGGAGTCAATGCGAATCTGTGAAAGAAGAATTCTGCAGACGGCAAACTGGGAATATAAATGAAAAGCTGCACACACTTTGCATGTTTCGCAAGAGGTACTCATCTCCTGAGTCTTTAAAAAACTCCAAGGAACTTTGTATGTACATAGAAAAACACAGACAGTCTACTTGAAAGTTAAATTCCATGTTACCACCACATATTCTTCCCTATTATTAGAAAAATACTTTTCAGGCTTAAAGATATTATTATTAAACTTTGCATTGGCTCGGCTTGAATTGGTTAGCTTGGCCGAAATCGCTTATGGAAAAACGATTTTAAAATAGTTTTTATTTCACTGTCCATAAATTGCATTTCCACCCTTTTTTTAACATCAGTAAGACAAAATTAATTAGGTACATAAGTAATACGCCATTTCCCCTGCAGTATTACTTAACACCTCGTCCCCCGGTTTCTAGCCGTTCCACAATCAGTTTAACTGTGACGCATTGCAACAAGTAATACAAAACAAAACAAGTAAAAGTGTCTAATTTGGGAGTGACCGACTAGGAGATACCCTTAATCTCATTATACAAAAAACACAAGAACCCGCGACGCGGTAGATTCTCCTGTGTTCGAACATAATACGAACTCAAACCTAATTGAAATACCATTGCACACAAACACACACGCAATACTGCAATTAAATTGATGGAATCCGGATTTCGATATCGATTTCTTGGAAATGGGCTAAATTATTGATGTTTTGAAACAAACTCATACTGCACGGACACTGAAAGTAAAAACTATCTCAATTTAAAGGGTCCTGCCCTCATTTATAATTCGCACAACGGAAGAACTGACAGGCGGACAACGCGAGTTCGATTGGGCTATCGATACAGACCAATAATATACCTTGTGAGGTCGGCGATGCTTCCTTCCGCCTGCTGCATAATTGGCATAAAACCTTTATACCCTCTTTACTCATTACCAATGGGCTTAGGGTATAAACATTTTTACTATATGCTGTCAACAAATTGGAGCGAGACTGGTACCACGACCAAGTCCATAGCCGCTTAAAAATGCAATTAAAAAATCGAAATGGAAAACAACAAAACGTAAAAAACTAAAGAAAAAAAACTGAAAAGCAGAAATCGCAGCAAACCGCGAGGCAAGCACAAAGCCAATACGACTAAAGCTCAGCTTACAAAATATATAAAAAGTCGACAAATATTTTACAACACTTTCGCTCGTTAGAAGCGGGCGGGTGCCGCAGATAGTTTGTGACTTGTATGACGAACAGTGCTGCACGAAAGTCTTCGCCTCTCTATGCACCTTTTAAGTGCATCATAATGCGCTTTGCGTTCGCTTCGCTGCGGCGATATGGACTCTAATTATCCCAAAAGTCGATGCCGATCTCAAACCAATTGATTTCCAGCCATCTACGAAAGTGAAATTCAACTGAAAATACCAAAATGTGATTTCGAAAAAAGAAAAAATATACAGGGTGACTATCTGGCGAGCTATTCTGTGATTTAAGCGACTGGCTAAATGTTATTTCTATATCCCGAACCCATTGAAATTTGATAAGAAAGGAACTGTTGGCTTTGTGCACCTCCAACCACCATATACAGGCCCATATCTGTCCACTCAGCGCAAAAATCCGATCATATATTCTCTTCGACACTCAAAGTTGCGTTTTCTTGCTAATCATAATATTAATATATGCATACATATTTTGTTTTTGTATGATGAGGATTGTGGAGAGGTTATGCCATAAAAGAACCTTCATACCAAATGTTTTTCTAAGCAAATCGATAATTATCGATAATGGGAAAGCGGAAAACAGAGATATCTGGCTCATTTAGTTCGTGTCGACGTGACGAGCTGATCGGAGATATAGACAATTTAAACTTTATCAGGTCGATGGTGCCTCCATCTGTTGCCTTTTTTTATCCACTTTCCCAATGAATAGAGGGTGTAAAATGTTGCCTGTTGTCGATCAGTGACCCACATTGTAGGTGTATGAGCTGATATGTATGTATGTACACAAGCCGATCCATTCATAAACTCTCTCGAGCAAACATTCTGTACCATTTATAAGCGTTGTTTTGTGTCTGCGGCAATTCACAGCACAAACCTTTTACAAGACGATGAGTATGATTGACTCGAGCTGAAGGTACCCTCTGCAACAAGAGCAAAAACAATGGCAATTTGTGCGTCATTACAGAAGCATTTAAGCCAGGCAAACAGCACTCCGAACTTCAAGTACCTCGAGCGTTCAGCTCCCACTCCAACTCCAACTCGACGAACGGTGGACTGAGCCGGCGGCTGAGGCGCGGCTCTTGGAGCGCCCGAACCCATTTCCATTTTCATTTGTAGGCCCCTCCTCTGCCCCCACACACACACGCACATGCTGGGGCATACGCAGAGGCATGTGGTCAATGGCTGCGTTGGGGCCTCTCTCCGGCAAGCACCTCGGCGGCAACATTAAAAATTGGGTGCGTTTATGCAAAAAGTGACAACCAACATGTTGAGGGGCCCCTTGCGCCCCTTCACCATGCGGCTTGGTTAGGTGAAATCGCTTGGCGCACGCCTCGGGCATATTTTCATGCGTTTATTATTGCTGCATTGCCTTTTTGGACGCCGTAGCCGAGCCGCTCCCCCTCCCCCCTCCCCCTCCCCCTCGTCACAAGACCGCGACGACTGCATTAGAAACATGTTTTAAATTTATGATCAAGACACGTGCATTGGCATTTCTTATTGGGCTTGAATTCTGTTTGGGTTGGTGACTTTTCTATATCTACATATTTGTATGAATAATTTGTATATGCTATTTGTTGTATTTATAGTTCCTAATAGACTCGTACGGCCAGAGGAATGGGGTCGGAAACGTGGAATGCAGCGAAAAAGTCCAATCGTGGCGACAAAATATATTAATAATTTATTCCTCTTGAATAGTTTTTTAATTTGTTTAGCAATGAGCAAATATAAAAAACAAAACAGAACTTTTGTCTACGGCACGCCGCAGATTCAATTGCCTTGTAGACATTTAGCTGTGAGTTTGCTAAGGCTTGTGAGAAGATTTCGCCAAGTGTGTAGACTGTCATAGAATCACACGGCTATTAAGCCGGAGAACAAATACAATTTTTGGGTTGGGAGAAGTCACCATCTATGCGTTACATATTTCATGACAAAATTAAAATACCTCATATAAGAGTAAAATTACAGGTCGAGCGGTATAACGCAAATTTAGCATGGTATGAGTTTTTTTCTTTTACCTTTTACGGTTTCTTCAATATAACAAACTTAAATTAAAACAAATACTCTAATTTTAGTCTAACCTCGAATAATTCAAATAATTTTTTGTAATTTCTTTTTTATTTTCCATAAGTATGCATAGCTTTTCAGCTAGGTGACAAAAGTATAAAATATTTCTGTTATACGGCTTAGTACAGATCCTCAAGCCTATATGGCATATATATTATGGCCGTCTGTCTGTGAAAGCTTTGTATTCTCGTATAATATACAATGTATGTCCGTTCGATATAAATATCGACTATAAAACAAGATTATTATCTCGGGTGGGTTTTTTTTAATATATCGTTAAATTAATTTCCCCAAAATAAACTATATACCATTTAAGTAAAATTTCTAACTTTCTTTTCATTTAGTGCGAGCTCAATTGATGCGAACTCGAACCCTTCATTCGCTTGATGGGCGTCTTACTCAGCTCGTTGTAATGTTCAATATGTTCGTAATTATGCATATCTTTGAATAACTTAAAATGAAAATGTTTTCTAAACAAAAATCCGGAGCCATAAAATGTGTTGAGCTCACATTTTGAATGCAGCTGACACCGGCTTATTTCATTTGCCCAGTTTATGCTATGAATAAATAATTTAATTGCCGTTTGAGGCCTGGGTGTGGCATTTATAACTTTGATTCCTTACTAAAACCACTGACAAGTGTCGAAAGCTGAGACCAACGCCCGGCTTGTCAGTGCAGCACAGATCGCTAGTAAATTTCCAATGTAACCTTTTTCACATCTGTTGACAGCCTGTGTTAATGTGTGAAATGGAAATGAGACAGAGGCTGGGGAAAATGCCGAAAAACACATTGCAGTTAATTAAAGAGAACTCAGCTTTTGGCACACCCATTAGCTTGCCAGACAGTCGCTTTTCAGACCCCATCGTCACATTTAACGTCGTCCACGTCAGCCAATGACAGCCCAACCTCCCCTTCATTCCCCTTCATACCCACACTCACCGATACACACACACACACACACACACACCCACATCAAAATCAGAGGCGGTTTCACGGGCTCCCGCTCCCATTGTCAAAATCAAAGCATGCAAAAATGCGGCGAAACTCTTCAAATATACCACGACTACCAGACATTGCATATTTCCCTTTTGGCACCCTCAGCCAGTATTTCCAACGGCAAACAGATTAAATTGTAGTTGAAATTTTAGGCATATTCCGAAAGAGAGGATGGCTACTTTTAAATATTTGACTGGATGGAGACGGAGTGGCTTATAGTGACTCTTAACATTATTTCGAGCACTTCAAGTCAAGTAATATGAATGACTTAATTAGGCCAAATAATCCAATAATAATAAAAAGAGTGCTCTAGTTTGAAGTAGCCGATAAGGAGACACCCTGAACCCCCCGCCGAGCTACCGTTAGAAACATTCTAGGTTCCTTCTATACATAGATACAGATACACATTTGATATGAAATGTATTCCAGCATATTGTCGGCGTTTATTCCGAAATGAAATTTGTATGCCATATATCTGCCACCTTAATGTGTGTACATACCATATTGCAAGCCCATACCTTTAATAATGTTGTTTTGTTTCATCAAATTTGTCTTGGAAATAGAGAATCATATATATAAATATTTATATTAATGCTCCGTTGTAGTTGTTGTTGTTGTTGATGTGTGAAATCGGCCTCGTATGTTCAGATATTGGTTTACTGGACGATTTAAATGGTCAGGTCTTCTAAAATCGTGGTTGCTGTAGGTATTCTCTCTTCAAGTTCTCTTCACTTATTGGGTGACAGGTGTCGGTCGATTCTGGCACACGGATCCAACCAATTTCACTTCATCAATCAATGCCAGAGACTGCTGTGGAAGAAAGAAGTCCGAGCTTAGCTGTAAGCTGCAATTAGAATAATTAAGCATTGAATCGTGTGTGGGGGTTACAGGTGCCCGAGTCTCCAGTCTCCGATCTCCGAGCCTCTGGTGGTCCATTGGACAAGGTCAGAGCTGGCGTCAGGCGCCAAATGGCACGTCACACGAACAGAGCTCCGCGTCCAAGATATGCTGTTGTACTTTTTACAAGATCGTGTTAATTAAGTCTAGAAAAGCATTTGCCATTGTTCAGGTCCAATACAGAAGTCAAAAGAATCAAGTAAGTCGGCCGAAGTCAACTGCAACCGATTGCGCAATACTCTGTTCAAGGTTGAAGAACAGAACTTTCAGACTGATAAAATTGATGAAATTGATCAACACTGGACTTCTTGAATACAGTTCTGAGAGCGTGCAAGATATTGATGGAATTAGAGTATAATATGTGGATCGGATATACTTAGGTGTATATATTTCAAGTCTGAAGAAACAGACGGGCAGCATACCCTAGTTAAGTTCGTGCACAGAGTATAAAATGACTGAATGACTGACTGAATGACTGTAGACTGAAAGAATTTCAATGCCTCCAGACTGTCGTACACAGTTCCCAAGTTTGTTTTCTGTCTTACTTTGAACTTGAAGCTGACGTCGCAACTTCTCCTTCTTCTTCTTCTACCTCTTCTTGTTGTTGTTGTTGTTATTGTGCTTGTTGTGCGGTTGTGGCTGGTGTGTTATACTTGTAGTTGTGATTGTGGTTGTTGTAGGGTTCAAGCAGCACGCGATTAAGTCGTAATTTGTAAACATTTTTAAGTGAGGTGTTTGGGTCAAGTTGACGACGTCGACGACGTTGAAGACAACGTTGACGGCGCCGTGGCATAAAACAATTTTCTATCACTTGAAACTGTTTAATACAACATTTCTGATGCGGTCAAGGTGTCATTTATTTATTTTGGTATTTCTTCGACACAAGTCAATAACAGAGAAAGTTACTCGATTGTTTAGCAAGTGCTATCGACTTCCGTCTGTATAAACAGACTGCACTTTTTATATACAGAAGAGTTTATTTACGTTAGAGTTATTCTCTTATTCTAGACAACCGAAGACGGGTAAATAGTCGTGTGTAATTTAGTCTTTAATATTTTCAAAAATATTTCGTTTGAATATCCATTCACGAGTGGGAAGTTCCTTATGAAACAGTCCCTAAAAACTAGAGTACTTATGAAGCTGAGGAAAACTAGATTACCATTAGACTTGTCTATAAATATTTGTATGGAGACACTCAAAAGGTCTTTGTTGTACTTGTTTATTTATTACCAATTTAAACTCTTTAAATTAAAAATAAATAAAATTATTTGCAGCATCTGCAATTCTTTAAATAAAAAATAAATAAAATTTATTGCAGCATCTGCAATAGTTTAGCAGGGTTTTCGTTTAGCATGCAATTTTGATGTTAGAACATAATTATATATTTGTCTACCATATGAATATCTTAAGTGCACCCATTTTATATTTTGGGCAATTGGTCACCTTCGGCGTTGTTGCAACTCGCATGCCAATCATTGCGCATTCATTTTGGCTGTTTGCCCTTTTTCCCCAATATGTGCAACATGCTATTGTTGTTGCTGCTGCTGCTGCTGCTGCTGCTGTTGCCGTTTTGCAATCGAAAATGATTCGAGCTGAGCTGATCGCCGGTCTTATGAAATTACCATGTCCAACCGTCCAACATCACAGGCAATCATCCCAGACGAAGTTAGACACACGTGTCCGGTGGCCATTGCACCCATGAGTTCGACTATTGTTGTTGTTGCAGCTGTTGTTGTTGCACATTGCCACATGGGCTCGAGTGTGGCGGCAACAATGGTAAATTGCAGCCATAAGAAAAGTGAAAATCATAACTGCTAATTGTATTTAAATGTGGTTGCCACATTGTGCACTTTGCTTACGTAAAGTCAGAAGGTTAACCGGCTACGAATCGGTAATAACATCTGGCATCGGCTTGCATTGGGGTTTCTTGCACTTTCCCGACTCGAGCTGCAAATAAAAATCCAATTAAATACGCAAACGAAAAACATTTTCTTAGACTTTTACTTTGCATAGCCATATCGCGCGTTACTTAATTGAATTTGTTTTACAGCCGCGTATTTATCGCCTGCTTTTTTATTTTTTTAGTGGCGTTCTTTTTGTCATTTCTGCTTTTTATGAAGGCTTTCAATTTTGCTATCCGTGACTAAGCAGCAATAACTAGACTCGGAATCTCTGTCTGAGTCTGGCTCTGAGTCGGGGAGTTAGTCAGCTTGTTGACCAACATCCCGCTGTGTTCTTTTTTTTTCTTTTTCATTTTGTGATTTATTTGCAAGTCTGATAGGCGCAGCTGTTGCTCTGACGACGCACTCGCACTTCGCCTTAATTTAAAAAGAGAGTGGGTCAAGTGCAGCCAAAAGTGAAATTAATATTTAGTTCCCTTCCATAAAACGGCCAGGATGATTTTAGAGCGTATGACGCAACTTGGGTGAAATTTAATATATCTTATTAATAATATACTGATCGAATTGGCAAATTGTGGGGCCAAAAACCAAGAAGCAGAGCTCTAATCAACAAGTACACAATCGATCCCAGCAACGGACATTTTAACTCCCTTTTGTGCCTTCTTTAATAACTTCGGTGTTTGTTGTCCGATCTTTATAAGATTTTTATTGCATCCAAAATTGTATATGTATCTGGTTGCGCCCAGGCTACGCATCCAAATATTTATTCACAATCGGTTCGGAGTTACATACTGAGTTTAATGTATCCTTAATCTTAAATCTGAAAATAACTATCTATCGATCGAGCTTTCAAGCAAGCTTGGCATTTGGTCCCTTGCTACGAAGAACAGACTGAAATATTTCTTCTTACTAAATCATTTTCAAGAGGTACAGGATATAGACAAGGAAGTCTCGTAACTGATCTTTTTTTTTAAACTGCCTTCGTCTGTTTTTTCGTTTTAGATAAAGGCCATGCTCTGAAGTGTGAGTGTGTGTGTGTGCTCATTTCCACGGTAGACCTGAATACAGGGTATCAACTAGCTTCGACTAGCGTACTTGCACTTGTTTTGCATTGCATGTTGGCCTGCTGCATTTTGATTTAAAATTGCTCGAACGATTTATAATTAATTTTTGCATTTGCCAGCAGGTGCACAAATTGGAGCTGCACTACTGCAACCCACACACACTGGACACTGGCTGCGAATATGTTCATATATATATATATATATATATACTGTGTAATGGTCGCTGGAGACTGGACATGTACTCGACTGGGCGGCCATTGCGTGTCGCTGTCTGTGTCTCAATCTTCGTCTGGCTCAATTTGAAATGCTCCGCGCTGAACGGAAAATCATTAAAAATGCAGCAATGAAAAATAAATTCCTGTTCATTTGACTGTCATGTCAAATAAATCATAAGACACGCCAAATACCTAAAATACAAAAAAAAAAAAAGCTGGCTGACTAGGAAATCGGCACTCGGATTCGGCACTTTGCGGGCTGCGTGTCTGCTGTTGGTTGAGTTGGTTCAATTTGGAGCTTTTCCAGCTTTTCCACTGAATGATGAAGAGCTAACGGTAAATTATGCTGTTGTCGCCTTGGCCGAAAAATAAGTCCGTCCTGCGATTCGCCGATTCGCTGATTCGCTGCACTTTCCCAGAAATCGAGCAACCGGTAATGTCAAGCTCAGCTCCAGCGCCAGCTACAAGTCCAGGCTCTGACTCAGCCCGCAATACGTATACGCAATGTTAAGTAGCCAAAAGCTGGTTAAGTTACCAAAGTGGCTGCCACCGCACGTCAGATGTCAGGCGCCGTTTTCTTTCAGCTTCGGCTTCAGCTTTTTCGGCCAACAATTTTTGCAACATTTTCCAATTTCCAATTTAACATTTACTTTTTTTTTTCAATTTTCGTTTTCCATGTTAATGAAACGCTATTTCCTAACTGACCGCTGCCTGTTATTATTCACGCGCCTGGAGTCCATTATCAAAGTGCCGCACTTGACGGGCGTTGGTTGCCAGCAAGCCGACTTTGAATACTCTGCGAATGTAAATATATTTAATATCGTTGTCTAGTCTGTAATGGAGTTGTGATTCATTTCATTTTGCTAGGGTATCCAATGTTCGATCAGGCGTTTGAAATTCCGGGTGAAACAAAGTAGCAAAGTAGTTGCCGTTGCAGTTGCGCACACACTTTGCAAATATTTTCACTTTCACAAAAGGTCTATGTACGCCTCCCCGATTTCCTCTTGTGGCACGTATCTCTGCCGCACCCCGCTATGCGCTGCTCCTCACACCCAAGACCTGGCGCAAGTCGCGAATCGACGGCAAATTGGTACCAGCCATAGACTGTCAGACGTCGATTTGCGGCGTTTTTCACGAGTTTTTAGCTTACTTTTTTTTTCCTATGGGAAATTGTTCGCAGGTGGCTGCTGCCGTCGCACAGGCAAATGGTCACAGATCGGTCGCTTGGCTAGTTCGCCATATACACAGCTCGTTTTGGCTGCTCAGGCCATGGCTGACTGGCCTGGCTGAGCTGCCTGAGCTAACGCCCATGTCTGGTTTTTTTTTTATTTTTTGACAGTGCTTCCTCATCGAGGAAGTGTTGCTGCCAATGAGTTTTTGATGATCAGGTTTTGGAACTGATTTTTTAATTGACTACCGTCTTAAACGGAAACTCACCAAGTGCTGGACCTCGCAGTTACCTAAGACTTAAAGGCCGCTAGTGACTGCCTTTTACCATAAACCTTTTACTATAAAAAGCCAGGGGTTGGAGGCATTTATACAGTAATGCGAACATACTCGAGTGCCATATACATATATGCATGCAGAGCTCGAAGTCGCAGAAATATAAATATATATATAAAATAAGAAGGCAGACTGTAGAATGCTCTGTTCTTATGTGACAGCAGCTAAAGTCGAAGGGGGTCTTCGTGAAATTGATTATTGCTGACTCAAAGACTGTTTGGAAATATTTTATTTATTTTGGCATTTAGTTTAGTTTACCTGTCAAGTATTGCGGCTGCAATTCAAAATATTCTTTCAGAAAGTACGCTTATGCTAACAGATGAATAGACGGGCGAAAAGCAAGATGGACATGTTACAAAAATATGAGTTTGAAGCTCTTCGAATAACGTACAAGAAATTTCATTCGACGTTTTCTACAAATCTGTCGAGTAATATTTTCAAATACCTTAGCTTTACAATATTTACCAGTTTTCTATTTTTTAAAGATCTCGCAGCTATTTTGAAAAATACAAATAAACTATCCCATTTAATTTTAATTAATTCCGTAAGGCTTATTATTTCTTTTTGGCTACCAAGTCGCAATTTAAACCTAGGTCGTTGTTGTGCATTCATATTTTAGCTTCTCGATACATGTAAATGCCTGTGGCAGTAAAAAAAGGCGGCTCGTCTACTAAAGTCCAAAGATGCCGACGCTTTGAGCTATTTCGAAGAGTAGACAAATATTTTGATTAAATACTCCAAAGCGGCATTAAAATTAAAAATAAATTAATCAAGCGACCCTAACGTGACCAAAAGCTCGAGACAACAAAAACAGAAACAACAACAAATCAAAATGCCATCAATGAAAGGCGTTTTTTAAGTGTCGGCCATAAAAATTAAATTGTTTTCCATATACCTGTAAAGTCAATGCACCTAAAACTGTAAAAGGACCAATCCGAAAACAGAAAATGCGCCTTATAAAAATTGTGTGTTTGCTTTTTCGAGCTCTTTTATTTTTTATTTTTTTTTATAAATTAGCATAGAAAAGTGAAAGTGTGATTGGGGTCGGTGTTCGGCGGGCCGTTGTGTGCTGTCTGCAGCTGCAATCAATTTAATATATAGCGACGGCAACAACAACAACAATAACAACAATAAAAACAATAACAACAATAACTGCGACAACAAGTTTGTATCTGGCTGGCATGTGCTGCATTTCAGCCTCGCCCGTTTTCCGAATTCGAGCCATAGGAAAATCTGCCACGAGCTGCTGTCAAAAGGGCTCGAATTTTTGATAATTACTAAATACTTTGTCGAAAGCATGACGATGCCTTCAGTCTGGCTTTTCATTTTTAAATACTGCGCTACTGCGAGATGCCATTTAAAGATACAGATACAAAGACAGATTCGGGAAGATTCGAACATGAGTACAGCTACGAATACGGATCGAGATCGACCCAGATTATCGGCCTTATCGAGAATATATATGTAGCAAGACGATGCCTTCAGTCTGGCTTATAATTTTTGACATTAATACTGATACTGCGAGATGCCATTTAAAGATACA
>JAWNPB010000111.1:0-117085 GCA_035045355.1 Drosophila lacicola | reverse complement strand
CTATCCTTTAAAAATTCATATTAAAGCATTGACGATGGTATTAATTTTTGAGTTCTCGTAAAAGCAACCATCTCACGAATAGGAATTGTGTAAAAATAAGTAAAAACCAGGACGTGAACTGAATCCATATATCTTCCGATCCCAATGCACAAGGGTATTTTCGACTATTTGAATAGAAAAGGGATTAGCTTGAATCTAAACCGTTTTGCCCTAACCTCTAATCTGGGAATTCAGAGTCCTACCACTCCTCACCAACCTATTAAAATCGGGCGAAAACCAATATACAATTATCCGATGGCCAACGGGCCTGTTCTTTAAAAGAGATGTCTCTTCTACATATTAAAATTAACGAGTAGTTTAATCGCAAACTGAAGGGCATTTGTTTTGATTTGAAATGCATTTCTGATTCTGTTTTTGGTCATACATTAAAAACGTATTCTCTAACCTATTTATTTTGTACAATTTTGCGCAATTCACGCCATTTTCCATCTATCAAAACAAACCAAAAAAAAAAAAGGTTTACAATTCCATGGATAATTCACATTCGGCTCCGGTACGTTGACAAATAATTCCATTCAATTGCAAATTTATGTATGCTTCTCCCTCGTCCTTTGTTCGCAAATAACACTAGCACACACACACACACACACACACACACACATTTAGAGAATTAAGTTTTTCAATTTTTTTTTAGTTCTTTTAAGTTTTTTATAAGCATTTTATTTTGGTGCTGGTACTTTTAGTAAAACACATTTATACACATACATAAAGCGCTAATTTTGTATCTTTGAAATTTGTTCAGTCTGATGGCTATTTGCAGGACGTGGAAGGCGGCGGTGGCGGC
The DNA here is from genome assembly GCA_035045355.1 of Drosophila lacicola. Lineage (NCBI taxonomy): Eukaryota > Metazoa > Arthropoda > Insecta > Diptera > Drosophilidae > Drosophila > Drosophila lacicola. The sequence goes on along the minus strand of JAWNPB010000111.1, from coordinate 116,241 downwards.
GCCGTCGGTGGGCGTGGCAAGACACGCCTTTCAAGTGGCGCCGACTCGAATCTGGATACGCCGCTGGATGGCAATGCGGCGACTGCAACAATAGCAGCTGGCGGACGGCGACGCAACAGCCACGAGAAGGCGATTCTGGCGCGGATTTGGGGCAACTTTGACACCAAGTAAGTAGCAATAAGTCAATTGCAACAGAGTAGGAGTACAAGCCTGGGTATTTTGCAGATACATGAAGCCGCTGCTGACGCACTCCAGGCCCACGCTGCTGGAGACGCTGCCGGTTTGTTGTAATCCCATTGCCAGACTGCTGACCACCACGCAGCAGCTGACGCAGGTACGTGGTGGCCTCTGAATAGTTGTCGCAACCAGCGCTAAGTTGTACACATTTGCTTTACAGGATGGCAGCGAGTTTCGACGAGTCGACTCCGACTCGGATATCTGCATTGACAACGATACTGGCAATGGGCTCAGCCAGGATAGCCTCGGCGGAGGGCGTCGCAACTCGATAAATCGTGTAAGTATTCGGTACATGGGCGATACTCAGAACCTACTTGCTAGCTACAGAAATCTTGAATGAAGCACCAAACCAAAGACTAATACCATGTAGAAAGAGCAACTAACCAAACCAATAACAATACAAAAACCGAAGAACAACAGTATCTAACTAGATATTTTGGCCAAGTAGACGCATTGTTATAAGCGAGATTTATATCAAAACTTATACAAACCAACTGCAACAATTACTTACTATGCATAAAAATATATACATATATATACATATATTTATATATATGTATGTATTGTTTATGTAGCATAACAAAATTGTGATTCGTTAACTTTTTAATTATAATTTGATTTAACTGTTAATTTTGTACAAACACCCAAACAAGAAACGTTTTAAAAACGGAATTTTTTATTTTGTCTCCCATTATTATTGTGTTGTTTAACTATAATTAAATAATTATATATTATTTAAATAGGCCAAGCGATTTCTAGTCTTAATATATTATTATTGTATATTATTTTTGTTAATATTACATACTGTTTAACTGCATGGCTAACCAAAATATATAAGTACATACAAAACAAACAAAATGTAAAATGTAACAACTTTCTCAGCGAAAATAATAATTTATTTATTTGCTGCGGCATCTTTCTTTCTATCTTTCCTCAAATCATCTAACAAATAAACAACTCATGCGGACTTTTAACCATTTAATTATTCCGTTTAACGGTTACCATCTGCTCCTCCAACTGAAACAACAACCACACATACTTATACAATTCCATAACGATTGCATAAACTAAACATATTAAAACAATAGTCAAATATATTAAATGAAACTAATCACATTGCAAACGAACTCAGCTTGGTTACCAATAATTTTATGTAATCTCTCGAAAACGAAACGTATTTATAAACCCTAAATCGAATTTAACAGAACAAATGAAACAAATTCGTCTATTATTCAAATATTTCGATTATTTTGCTTTTGCAATTTGTCCATTTTTTATTTGTTTTTAAATTGATTTATTTGATTTACGAACATTACTGAGAACTAAGCAAACAACAAGACTTGGTAACACCCCGTGATAAACGATCGTATGTTGTCGATTCTGTCCGATCGCACAAATATATTAGAAAAAATCCGGTTTTAGGGTATTTCCCAATTACCTTTAGGTTGGCTGCTTGGGAATTTATACGTATTGGTAGCTTTTTAAGGCACTCGCACAATATTGAAGAGGCTTTTTTTGTATTTTATAATTATTATTTATGTTTATGTATCTCACAATCTAATTTCTTAGAACCTAACATGCGACTAACCATGTAAGTATACAATTATAAGTTAATTTTCATTTATTTAGCTTACATTCTTCTATTTATCTATTATTGTATGCAAGCTTAGTTTCAGTTAACGACAATTATTTTGATTTCTTACATGTTATTTATCTTGGAATTTATTTTATAAATTTCTTCTTATAGGTTACAGGCGAACATGGAAATGTTCATATCTAAGTTGATTTGTTGCTACATACATATTTATGCAATTGGTCTCAATCAAAATGAAAAATTTAATGCGTACAAATTAGATTTTTATTTTGGAATTTTCTTTTAGTTCTTAAGACATTGTGATTTGGATTCTAGTTATCAGTCTATGAGTTAGTTTATTTTTTTTGAGTCATTTTGTTAAAAGTTTAATATTGATTCTTGTGATTAAGGTGTTTTCAAATTAATTTACATAATTGTTTATATTATTTAATTACCTAGAATAATTATTTTCTTTTTCCATGAAGGGATATATAAATAATTTTACCCTAAGCTGTAATTAACATGGAAACACAAAATTGCAAATGTGTAAAATTTTAATATAAAATAAAATACTCATAGCTTTATTATATTCCCTTTCTTTTTATTTGAAACCGCTGCTACATTTAATTGCAACTGAAAATCAAATATTTATACATTTTAAAAATTATAAAACTGTTCTTCAAAATCGTATCGTACCAAAACACAAATGTTTAGATGGAAATCCTGGAGCATGTTCAAAGTCCGGTATCAACGAGAATCAGGCTATTAGGATTTTATGGCAAGAAGTTATAGGAACTATAGAAAAAAACCCTTCTGTTCTTTTTTTTTTAACCGTAGTTTTACATTTCTATTGACATACTATTAAAACATAGATAATGCTTTCGAAATTGCCGAACAATAATTAGTGTAAATAAATATATTTTAAACTGCTTTAGATATGTATTTGCGTTTTAAAATTATACAAAATTTTGCAATACATTAACATATATATTTTGTTCATGTATATTAAATGTGTAATTCGCGGTGTTTGCACGATAAAGATACACAAATGTAAGGATATTCGGTTTTAATATTCAATATTCTGTCTATTGAACATTTTATTAATGCATACATTATTTTATTTAAAGAAAAACTTATAGACATTGAAAATATTAATTGTTGTGCTATTAATTTGTAAGTTTCAAATCAATAAAACAAATAAATGACTATGAAGTGCTGTTTTTCTAAAAATATTGAAATGTGGTATGTTTCCATGAATTTTCAAGTATTTCCAATTTCTGGTCATTTCAAACTTGCCGCCTTCGTAACGCAATAGCTGACCATATATCGATAGTTACTTATCGTTTTAAGCTTGGTACGAACCTCCCTTCTAGAGTTGTCAATAAAAACGTTATGCGGTGTTTCTTTGCTGTAAAGCGAGAGAAATATATTATAGAAATTTTTAAAGATAATTACCATAAAAACCTTTCATTTAATATTTAATAATTTGATTGTTTATAACAAAGAAACATGTTAACGGACCTATGTGATAAATTTTGCTCGATAGTCAGCGTACTAGTTGCATATCGATACTATTGCAGCCCTCGCTAGGCGCGTCGCTTTATTTATGTAGTTTAACAAGTCTGCAAATTTAACAATCTTTTAATGTTAACAAAATAGAAAACTATTAATTAAAAGGTATAATGGATATGGTAAAGCGAGCATTTTTACGCGCCTGCTTAAATCACAGCTGCCTTGATCATGATCAAATTGATAAGATATTAATTCCGCTCTGCAAGCATCATAAAGTTACAAAACCCGCGAATATTGAGGCTCTGCACGAATTCGTTAAGGATATCGAAGGAACTATAAGGGAGCTCAGTCAATCCTTGACCTTTATGAAACATCCCATAACGGGCAAGGAATATTTGGTGTTTGCCATAACGGACGCTACGCCCGATAGACAGAATCATCCGGGACTCACAGCTGAGGAATGCCTGTATTTTTCGAATTTATTGGACAAATTGGGTCAGCAGGAGGATTGTCACATTGCGTGGAACGAGGCATATTCTGATCTGGACTTTAAGGGATCTACGAAACCGCCCGAGAAGCTCCGCATGCAGGCACTGCTCCAGCTCTGGACCGAGATGGGCTACTTCCTCAAAGCGGACGACAGACTCTATTTGGGTCCACGCAGCATCGTAGAGTTCGAGTTCTATTTGCGATCCAACTACGCGGATACGATAAAGGAATGTGCTCTCTGCAAGCAGCTGGTGCTCTGGGACATCAAGTGCTCCGACTGTGGCAGGAAAATCCATAGAGATTGCATACGAAAGTATTTGCGCACTCGCTCCAATTGCCCGACCTGTGGCAATAAGTGGGCCACGCGGCTCAGTCAATAATAATCTGCAAAGAGAACTCACAGATAGAGTATGTATTCCATGAGCAATGTTGAGTTTAAGGAAATTTAAAATAATACAAATTTTTAAATACTAAGTTTAACTGCCAATTCCAAAAGATTGTTATCTATTATAATTTAATTTTGTTGCGCTTATAATAAACAAGAAGAAATAATATATAGATATGAAAGGAAAACTTAAATGAAGCAATAAGTAAACCTTTCACTGACAAGTCCAGCATACCCTCAGGAAGGGTATTCAAAGAAACTTGGAGAGAATGATTACAGTTAGTTGAGTCGCAGCCAAATCAAAGACTTAGAGAATCGAAAATAAATATGGCGCTGACGAAAAAAGTGCATTAGTTGAATGTTAGTCTTCGTTATGGATGTGTGTGAACGTTTAAGTAAAAAATGTCCGATGGACAAAAAAGACGTGCGCTCCTTTGTGAAAGGGCGTCGTCTCGATTGGCAACATGAAGTCTACCAGGTGCAATAACGGGTAAACGATTCTGATAAAACAAAACTTTTAATTAGAATTCTTTAACTAGAACAAGCGACAAACCAGCCCGGAATTCACCTTTGGCGATCGATTTATACCCAAACGATTTAAGTCTGAGAGCATTGATTATAATCTGAAATATCTGGGCAAGACGAAAGAGCAGGATCTTCTGAAAATTGTGAGCACTTCGAAATAGCTCAGGTATTTGCCTTAAAATCTGTTGTGCCTGTTTTTCTTTTTTAGAATCTAACACAATCATCGAGCTATTGGCGGCAGGGCAACTTCGTGTCCGCCATAAATAATGTATTCAATGTACACGAGGGTCGCTTGCTCCAGTTCAGCAATATGCAAAGTAAATACTCCAAGGCGCGCAAGCCGAAAATCGACGGAGATTGGCCCTGCAAGCCACGCATCCGCCCGTTGGCGGTTTCCACGGCCACCAACGAAATGCCCGAGCTGTGCATATCCTTCGGTATATAGACAAAAAGTATTCGACTCAGTTTGAGCACATAACTCGCCTATTTCCATTTTAGATCATAATATGATGGACTGGTCGACTAACGGTCAAATGGCCCTCTCGTTTGGCGAAAACCTGATCATCTGGCGCAATAAGAATGATACCAGCATGATATTCAATGTGGAGCGGGCAAGTGCCGTAAAATATTCGCCAAATGGCAGATACCTTGCCATTGGCTGTATGGATGGTGAAAATCCCGGTAGGTAGATCAATAGATCAACTGATTTATAATACTTAATGTGTGTCCTTTAAAATGCTCGCTCTTCAGTTTTAGAGCTTTGGCTAGTGCAGTCACAAAACGAGTTTGTAGTAGCCGATGGCAAATATCTGCCAAGATCTATCGAGTCGATATGTTGCATTGAATGGATGGAGGCGAAAGATGAGATTGTCTGCGGCACGAAATGCGGCTTAATTATAGTACTGAACTTCCTGACGATGACCATAGTGCACGTTTTGCGTAAGCATACGAATAAAATCTGTTGCATGCGTTTCTCGCCGACGAGACGCTACTTGGCCACAGCCGATGTCCAGGGACATATATACATATTCGATGGCTCGCTATATAAGGTGATCTTGCGCTTGGGTGCCAAGGCGGGCGGCATTGTCTTTGACTGGCATCCTTGGCTGGCCAACGAGTTGGCCATTTGTGAGTAGATACGTATTTAAAATAATTTGATATTATAATCTGAAAATGTAAACCTTTTTCGCAGCGGAAAAACGACGATCATCGATTTACATATTTCATGTGGCGCGCCGGGAAATTGTTGCTTATTATCAGCGGGGGGATGAGAAGATTTTAATCAACTCGATCAACTTTAGTAAGATCACGGGCGAGTTGCTGGTCAACATTTATAAACGTGGTAAGGTTTCGGCCAATTTCGCAAAACTCATTTATTTGAAAACCAACATTTTCTAGATGAAAACGGTTGTACGTACTGTGAGATCTTGGTGCTATCGTCATTGAACCGTGTTGTTGATATTTTGACGCATCAGGACAGAGGAGCACTGTTTATGATGTGGAGTCCGGATGGCACTAAGCTCGCCGCGGCTGGCCTGGATGAGTCCTTCTCGGTTTGGGAATTTTATCCCACCGACAAACTGAAAGCCTTGGAAAAAAAGGAAGAGCGCAAAAATACGAAGCGTAGCGCTTTAGAACTTTATTCGTTTCTTAGATAAATTCCAATCAAATTGTTGTTTTTTATCCAATTGTATGTCGGTATTTTAAAAGTTAGAAAACTATTTGTTGGCTCTGTTTTTGTGTTTTTATTTTATTTCAAAATTGTAAACATACGTGTACTTATTAGTTAATCATTAATTTTTCCAATTCATTTCATAAATCTTCCACTAAAATTCCATGGTTCTTCAACTCAAAGCGTATTATTTTTTTGTTTAACAATATCATCCACCGATCGTAATTTTAATTTCTGATCAACATGATTTTATTCTAAAAGAGACTTTTTTATTTTTGTAATTTTCATCTCTATATATAAAACTGTTTGTCCTGACTGACTGACTGACTGACTGACTGACTGACTGACTGACTGACTGACTGACTGATTGGTGATCAACGTACAGCCCAAACCGTAAGAGCTAGGAAGCTGAAATTTTCACTGTAGCTACCTTATGTGATGTAGGTGCACGTTAAGACGGGGTTTCGGGAAATTCCACCCACAAGTGTGGAAAAATCGCGAAAAACGTTTGTATGTAACTTTTTTGTTTACCATCCGATCGGCCTCAAACTTATGTTCAAAGATCTTTGTTCAAATTCATTTGAGGGGTGTTTCACACTTTTAGGAAAATCCGTTCCTCCTTGGTGGAAATGGAGGTCAAAGATTTGGTGGGTGACGTTTCGCGCTCAAATTCATTTTCAGAGATCTATAAGAAAAATCATTTGAGACGTGTTTCACACTTTTCGCAGAATTCAAACTTCTTCGGAGGGAATGCAATTTAAAGATTTTTTGGGCGAAGTTTTAAGTTGTGTCCGATTTGCTTCAAACTTATTTTCAAAGCTCTACATAAGAACTTAATAAATACGTATTTTAGCGATTTGAGAAATTCCACCCGTAACATTGGTAAATTGGCGGAAAACGTTTCTATGAAAATTGTTTGTTTACCGTCTGATAAGTTTCAAAATCATTTTCAAAGCTTTTTGAGAACGTTGATTTTTAACATACGTTCCACGGGCAAGGCCGGGTTATACCCGCTAGTATGTAATATAGTCAACATTTAAGCTATCCTTTAAAAATTCATATTAAAGCATTGACGATGGTATTCATTTTGAGTTCTCGTAAAAGCAACCATCTCACGAATAGGAATTGTGTAAAAATAAGTAAAAACCAGGACGTGAACTGAATCCATATATCTTCCGATCCCAATGCACAAGGGTATTTTCGACTATTTGAATAGAAAGGGATTAGCTTGAATCTAAACCGTTTTGCCCTAACCTCTAATCTGGGAATTCAGAGTCCTAAAATCGGTCGAAAACCTAGATACTATCTTCCGATGGCCAACGGGCCTGTTCTTTAAAGGAGATGTCTCTTCTGCATATTAAAATTGACGAATAGCTTAATCGCAAACTGAAGGGCATTTGTTTTGATTTGAAATGCATTTCTGATTCTGTTTTTGGTCATACATTAAAAACGTATTCTCTAACCTATTTATTTTGTACAATTTTGCGCAATTCACGCCATTTTCCATCTATCAAAACAAACCAAAAAAAAAAAAAAGGTGTACAATTCCATGGATAATTCACATTCGGCTCCGGTACGTTGACAAATAATTCCATTCAATTGCAAATTTATGTATGCTTCTCCCTCGTCCTTTGTTCGCAAATAACACTAGCACACACACACACACACACACACACACATTTAGAGAATTAAGTTTTTCAATTTTTTTTTAGTTCTTTTAAGTTTTTTATAAGCATTTTATTTTGGTGCTGGTACTTTTAGTAAAACACATTTATACACATACATAAAGCGCTAATTTTGTATCGTTGAAATTTGTTCAGTCTGATGGCTATTTGCAGGACGTGGAAGGCGGCGGTGGCGGCGCCGTCGGTGGGCGTGGCAAGACACGCCTTTCAAGTGGCGCCGACTCGAATCTGGATACGCCGCTGGATGGCAATGCGGCGACTGCAACAATAGCAGCTGGCGGACGGCGACGCAACAGCCACGAGAAGGCGATTCTGGCGCGGATTTGGGGCAACTTTGACACCAAGTAAGTAGCTATAAGTCAATTGCAACAGAGTAGGAGTACAAGCCTGGGTATTTTGCAGATACATGAAGCCGCTGCTGACGCACTCCAGGCCCACGCTGCTGGAGACGCTGCCGGTTTGTTGTAATCCCATTGCCAGACTGCTGACCACCACGCAGCAGCTGACGCAGGTACGTGGTGGCCTCTGAATAGTTGTCGCAACCAGCGCTAAGTTGTACACATTTGCTTTACAGGATGGCAGCGAGTTTCGACGAGTCGACTCCGACTCGGGATATCTGCATTGACAACGATACTGGCAATGGGCTCAGCCAGGATAGCCTCGGCGGAGGGCGTCGCAACTCGATAAATCGTGTAAGTATTCGGTACATGGGCGATACTCAGAACCTACTTGCTAGCTACAGAAATCTTGAATGAAGCACCAAACCAAAGACTAATACCATGTAGAAAGAGCAACTAACCAAACCAATAACAATACAAAAACCGAAGAACAACAGTATCTAACTAGATATTTTGGCCAAGTAGACGCATTGTTATAAGCGAGATTTATATCAAAACTTATACAAACCAACTGCAACAATTACTTACTATGCATAAAAATATATACATATATATACATATATTTATATATATGTATGTATTGTTTATGTAGCATAACAAAATTGTGATTCGTTAACTTTTTAATTATAATGATTTAACTGTTAATTTTGTACAAACAACCAAACAAGAAACGTTTTAAAAACGGAATTTTTTATTTTGTCTCCCATTATTATTGTGTTGTTTAACTATAATTAAATAATTATATATTATTTAAATAGGCCAAGCGATTTCTAGTCTTAATATATTATTATTGTATATTATTTTTGTTAATATTACATACTGTTTAACTGCATGGCTAACCAAAATATATAAGTACATACAAAACAAACAAAATGCAAAATGTAACAACTTTCTCAGCGAAAATAATAATTTATTTATTTGCTGCGGCATCTTTCTTTCTATCTTTCCTCAAATCATCTAACAAATAAACAACTCATGCGGACTTTTAACCATTTAATTATTCCGTTTAACGGTTACCATCTGCTCCTCCAACTGAAACAACAACCACACATACTTATACAATTCCATAACGATTGCATAAACTAAACATATTAAAACAATAGTCAAATATATTAAATGAAACTAATCACATTGCAAACGAACTCAGCTTGGTTACCAATAATTTTATGTAATCTCTCGAAAACGAAACGTATTTATTAACCCTAAATCGAATTTAACAGAACAAATGAAACAAATTCGTCTATTATTCAAATTTCGATTATTATTCAAATATTTCGATTATTTTGCTTTTGCAATTTGTCCATTTTTTATTTGTTTTTAAATTGATTTATTTGATTTACGAACATTACTGAGAACTAAGCAAACAACAAGACTTGGTAACACCCCGTGATAAACGATCGTATGTTGTCGGCCTGTCCGATCGCACAAATATATTAGAAAAAATGCGGTTTTAGGGTATTTCCCAATTACCTTTAGGTTGGCTGCTTGGGAATTTATACGTATTGGTAGCTTTTTAAGGCACTCGCACAATATTGAAGAGGCTTTTTTTGTATTTTATAATTATTATTTATGTTTATGTATCTCACAATCTAATTTCTTAGAACCTAACATGCGACTAACCATGTAAGTATACAATTATAAGTTCATTTTCATTTATTTAGCTTACATTCTTCTATTTATCTATTATTGTATGCAAGCTTAGTTTCATTTAACGACAATTATTTTGATTTCTTACATGTTATTTATCTTGGAATTTATTTTATAAATTTCTTCTTATAGGTTACAGGCGAACATGGAAATGTTCATATCTAAGTTGATTTGTTGCTACATACATATTTATGCAATTGGTCTCAATCAAAATGAAAAATTTAATGCGTACAAATTAGATTTTTATTTTGGAATTTTCTTTTAGTTCTTAAGACATTGTGATTTGGATTCTAGTTATCAGTCTATGAGTTAGTTTAATGATCATTTTGTTAAAAGTGAAATAAAGTCTATGATTTAGTTTATTGATCATTTTGTTAAAAGTTTAATATTGATTCTTGTGATTAAGGTGTTTTCAAATTAATTTACATAATTGTTTATATTATTTAATTACCTAGAATAATTATTTTTCTTTTTCCATGAAGGGATATATAAATAATTTTACCCTAAGCTGTAATTAACATGGAAACACAAAATTGCAAATGTGTAAAATTTTAATATAAAATAAAATACTCATAGCTTTATTATATTCCCTTTCTTTTTATTTGAAACCGCTGCTACATTTAATTGCAACTGAAAATCAAATATTTATACATTTTAAAAATTATAAAACTGTTCTTCAAAATCGTATCGTACCAAAACACAAATGTTTAGATGGAAATCCTGGAGCATGTTCAAAGTCCGGTATCAACGAGAATCAGGCTATTAGGATTTTATGGCAAGAAGTTATAGGAACTATAGAAAAAAACCCTTCTGTTCTTTTTTTTTTAACCGTAGTTTTACATTTCTATTGACATACTATTAAAACATAGATAATGCTTTCGAAATTGCCGAACAATAATTAGTGTAAATAAATATATTTTAAACTGCTTTAGATATGTATTTGCGTTTTAAAATTATACAAAATTTTGCAATACATTAACATATATATTTTGTTCATGTATATTAAATGTGTAATTCGCGGTGTTTGCACGATAAAGATACACAAATGTAAGGATATTCGGTTTTAATATTCAATATTCTGTCTATTGAACATTTTATTAATGCATACATTATTTTATTTAAAGAAAAACTTATAGACATTGAAAATATTAATTGTTGTGCTATTAATTTGTAAGTTTCAAATCAATAAAACAAATAAATGACTATGAAGTGCTGTTTTTCTAAAAATATTGAAATGTGGTATGTTTCCATGAATTTCCAATTCCAAGTATTTCCAATTTCTGGTCATTTAAACTTGCCGCCTTCGTAACGCAATAGCTGACCATATATCGATAGTTACTTATCGTTTTAAGCTTGGTACGAACCTCCCTTCTAGAGTTGTCAATAAAAACGTTATGCGGTGTTTCTTTGCTGTAAAGCGAGAGAAATATATTATAGAAATTTTTAAAGATAATTACCATAAAAACCTTTCATTTAATATTTAATAATTTGATTGTTTATAACAAAGAAACATGTTAACGGACCTATGTGATAAATTTTGCTCGATAGTCAGCGTACTAGTTGCATATCGATACTATTGCAGCCCTCGCTAGGCGCGTCGCTTTATTTATGTAGTTTAACAAGTCTGCAAATTTAACAATCTTTTTATGTTAACAAAATAGAAAACTATTAATTAAAAGGCATAATGGATATGGTAAAGCGAGCATTTTTACGCGCCTGCTTAAATCACAGCTGCCTTGATCATGATCAAATTGATAAGATATTAATTCCGCTCTGCAAGCATCATAAAGTTAAAAAACCCGCGAATATTGAGGCTCTGCACGAATTCGTTAAGGACATCGAGGGAACTATAAGGGAGCTCAGTCAGTCGTTGACCTTTATGAAACATCCCATAACGGGCAAGGAGTATTTGGTGTTTGCCATAACGGACGCTACGCCCGATAGACAGAATCATCCGGGACTCACAGCTGAGGAATGCCTGTATTTTTCGAATTTATTGGACAAATTGGGTCAGCAGGAGGATTGTCACATTGCGTGGAACGAGGCATATTCTGATCTGGACTTTAAGGGATCTACGAAACCGCCCAAGAAGCTCCGCATGCAGGCACTGCTCCAGCTCTGGACCGAGATGGGCTACTTCCTCAAAGCGGACGACAGACTCTATTTGGGTCCACGCAGCATCGTAGAGTTCGAGTTCTATTTGCGATCCAACTACGCGGATACGATAAAGGAATGTGCTCTCTGCAAGCAGCTGGTGCTCTGGGACATCAAGTGCTCCGACTGTGGCAGGAAAATCCATAGAGATTGCATACGAAAGTATTTGCGCACTCGCTCCAATTGCCCGACCTGTGGCAATAAGTGGGCCACGCGGCTCAGTCAATAATAATCTGCAAAGAGATAGAGTATGTATTCCATGAGCAATGTTCAGTTTAAAGAAATTTAAAATAATACAAATTTTTAAATACTAAGTTTAACTGCCAATTCCAAAAGATTGTTATCTATTATAATTTAATTTTGTTTCGCTTATAATAAACAAGAAGAAATAATATATAGATATGAAAGGAAAAATTAAATGAAGCAATAAGTAAACCTTTCACTGACAAGTCCAGCATACCCTCAGGAAGGGTATTCAAAGAAACTTGGAGAGAATGATTACAGTTAGTTGAGTCGCAGCCAAATCAAAGACTTAGAGAATCGAAAATAAATATGGCGCTGACGAAAAAAGTGCATTAGTTGAATGTTAGTCTTCGTTATGGATGTGTGTGAACGTTTAAGTAAAAAATGTCCGATGGACAAAAAAGACGTGCGCTCCTTTGTGAAAGGGCGTCGTCTCGATTGGCAACATGAAGTCTACCAGGTGCAATAACGGGTAAACGATTCTGATAAAACAAAACTTTTAATTAGAATTCTTTAACTAGAACAAGCGACAAACCAGCCCGGAATTCACCTTTGGCGATCGATTTATACCCAAACGATTTAAGTCTGAGAGCATTGATTATAATCTGAAATATCTGGGCAAGACGAAAGAGCAGGATCTTCTGAAAATGGTGAGCACTTCGAAATAGCTCAGGTATTTGCCTTAAAATCTGTTGTGCCTGTTTTTCTTTTTAGAATCTAACACAATCATCGAGCTATTGGCGGCAGGCCAGCTTCGTGTCCGCCATAAATAATGTATTCAATGTACACGAGGGTCGCTTGCTCCAGTTCAGCAATATGCAAAGTAAATACTCCAAGGCGCGCAAGCCGAAAATCGACGGAGATTGGCCCTGCAAGCCACGCATCCGCCCGATGGCGTTTCCCACGGCCACCAACGAAATGCCCGAGCTGTGCAGACCCTTCGGTACATAGACAAAAAGTATTCGACTCAGTTTGAGCACATAACTCGCCTATTTCCATTTTAGATCATAATATGATGGACTGGTCGACTAACGGTCAAATGGCCCTCTCGTTTGGCGAAAACCTGATCATCTGGCGCAATAAGAATGATACCAGCATGATATTCAATGTGGAGCGGACAAGTGCCGTAAAATATTCGCCAAATGGCAGATACCTTGCCATTGGCTGTATGGATGGTGAAAATCCCGGTAGGTAGATCAATAGATCAACTGATTTATAATACTTAATGTGTGTCCTTTAAAATGCTCGCTCTTCAGTTTTAGAGCTTTGGCTAGTGCAGTCACGAAACGAGTTTGTAGTAGCCGATGGCAAATATCTGCCAAGATCTATCGAGTCGATATGTTGCATTGAATGGATGGAGGCGAAAGACCAGATTGTCTGCGGCACGAAATGCGGCTTAATTATAGTACTGAACTTCCTGACGATGACCATAGTGCACGTTTTGCGTAAGCATACGAATAAAATCTGTTGCATGCGTTTCTCGCCGACGAGACGCTACTTGGCCACAGCCGATGTCCAGGGACATATATACATATTCGATGGCTCGCTATATAAGGTGATCTTGCGCTTGGGTGCCAAGGCGGGCGGCATTGTCTTTGACTGGCATCCTTGGCTGGCCAACGAGTTGGCCATTTGTGAGTAGATACGTATTTAAAATAATTTGATATTATAATCTGAAAATGTAAACCTTTTTCGCAGCGGAAAAACGACGGTCATCGATTTACATATTTCATGTGGCGCGCCGGGAAATTGTTGCTTATTATCAGCGGGGGGATGAGAAGATTTTAATCAACTCGATCAACTTTAGTAAGATCACGGGCGAGTTGCTGGTCAACATTTATAAACGTGGTAAGGTTTCGGCCAATTTCGCAAAACTCATTTATTTGAAAACCAACATTTTCTAGATGAAAACGGTTGTACGTACTGTGAGATCTTGGTGCTATCGTCATTGAACCGTGTTGTTGATATTTTGACGCATCAGGACAGAGGAGCACTGTTTATGATGTGGAGTCCGGATGGCACTAAGCTCGCCGCGGCTGGCCTGGATGAGTCCTTCTCGGTTTGGGAATTTTATCCCACCGACAAACTGAAAGCCTTGGAAAAAAAGGAAGAGCGCAAAAATACGAAGCGTAGCGCTTTAGAACTTTATTCGTTTCTTAGATAAATTCCAATCAAATTGTTGTTTTTTATCCAATTGTATGTCGGTATTTTAAAAGTTAGAAAACTATTTGTTGGCTCTGTTTTTGTGTTTTTATTTTATTTCAAAATTGTAAACATACGTGTACTTATTAGTTAATCATTAATTTTTCCAATTCATTTCATAAATCTTCCACTAAAATTCCATGGTTCTTCAACTCAAAGCGTATTATTTTTTTGTTTAACAATATCATCCACCGATCGTAATTTTAATTTCTGATCAACATGATTTTATTCTAAAAGAGACTTTTTTATTTTTGTAATTTTCATCTCTATATATAAAACTGTTTGTCCTGACTGACTGACTGACTGACTGACTGACTGACTGACTGACTGACTGACTGACTGATTGGTGATCAACGTACAGCCCAAACCGTAAGAGCTAGGAAGCTGAAATTTTCACTGTAGCTACCTTATGTGATGTAGGTGCACGTTAAGACGGGGTTTCGGGAAATTCCACCCATAAGTGTGGAAAAATCGCGAAAAACGTTTGTATGTAACTTTTTTGTTTACCATCCGATCGGCCTCAAACTTATGTTCAAAGATCTTTGTTCAAATTCATTTGAGGGGTGTTTCACACTTTTAGGAAAATCCGTTCCTCCTTGGTGGAAATGGAGGTCAAAGATTTGGTGGGTGACGTTTCGCGCTCAAATTCATTTTCAGAGATCTATAAGAAAAATCATTTGAGACGTGTTTCACACTTTTCGCAGAATTCAAACTTCTTCGGAGGGAATGCAATTTAAAGATTTTTTGGGCGAAGTTTTAAGTTGTGTCCGATTTGCTTCAAACTTATTTTCAAAGCTCTACATAAGAACTTAATAAGTACGTATTTCAGCGATTTGGAAAATTCCACCCGCAACAGTGGTAAATTGGCGGAAAACGTTTCTATGAAAATTGTTTGTTTACCGTCTGATAAGTTTCAAAATCATTTTCAAAGCTTTTTGAGAACGTTGATTTTTAACATACGTTCCACGGGCAAGGCCGGGTTATACCCGCTAGTATGTAATATAGTCAACATTTAAGCTATCCTTTAAAAATTCATATTAAAGCATTGACAATGGTATTAATTTTGAGTTCTCGTAAAAGCAACCATCTCACGAATAGGAATTGTGTAAAAATAAGTAAAAACCAGGACGTGAACTGAATCCATATATCTTCCGATCCCAATGCACAAGGGTATTTTCGACTATTTGAATAGAAAGGGATTAGCTTGAATCTAAACCGTTTTGCCCTAACCTCTAATCTGGGAATTCAGAGTCCTAAAATCGGTCGAAAACCTAGATACTATCTTCCGATGGCCAACGGGCCTGTTCTTTAAAGGAGATGTCTCTTCTACATATTAAAATTAACGAGTAGTTTAATCGCAAACTGAAGGGCATTTGTTTTGATTTGAAATGCATTTCTGATTCTGTTTTTGGTCATACATTAAAAACGTATTCTCTAACCTATTTATTTTGTACAATTTTGCGCAATTCACGCCATTTTCCATCTATCAAAACAAACCAAAAAAAAAAAAGGTTTACAATTCCATGGATAATTCACATTCGGCTCCGGTACGTTGACAAATAATTCCATTCAATTGCAAATTTATGTATGCTTCTCCCTCGTCCTTTGTTCGCAAATAACACTAGCACACACACACACACACACACACACACATTTAGAGAATTAAGTTTTTCAATTTTTTTTTAGTTCTTTTAAGTTTTTTATAAGCATTTTATTTTGGTGCTGGTACTTTTAGTAAAACACATTTATACACATACATAAAGCGCTAATTTTGTATCGTTGAAATTTGTTCAGTCTGATGGCTATTTGCAGGACGTGGAAGGCGGCGGTGGCGGTGGGCGTGGCAAGACACGCCTTTCAAGTGGCGCCGACTCGAATCTGGATACGCCGCTGGATGGCAATGCGGCGACTGCAACAATAGCAGCTGGCGGACGGCGACGCAACAGCCACGAGAAGGCGATTCTGGCGCGGATTTGGGGCAACTTTGACACCAAGTAAGTAGCAATAAGTCAATTGCAACAGAGTAGGAGTACAAGCCTGGGTATTTTGCAGATACATGAAGCCGCTGCTGACGCACTCCAGGCCCACGCTGCTGGAGACGCTGCCGGTTTGTTGTAATCCCATTGCCAGACTGCTGACCACCACGCAGCAGCTGACGCAGGTACGTGGTGGCCTCTGAATAGTTGTCGCAATCAGCGCTAAGTTTTACACATTTGCTTTACAGGATGGCAGCGAGTTTCGACGAGTCGACTCCGACTCGGATATCTGCATTGACAACGATACTGGCAATGGGCTCAGCCAGGATAGCCTCGGCGGAGGGCGTCGCAACTCGATAAATCGTGTAAGTATTCGGTACATGGGCGATACTCAGAACCTACTTGCTAGCTACAGAAATCTTGAATGAAGCACCAAACCAAAGACTAATACCATGTAGAAAGAGCAACTAACCAAACCAATAACAATACAAAAACCGAAGAACAACAGTGTCTAACTAGATATTTTGGCCAAGTAGACGCATTGTTATAAGCGAGATTTATATCAAAACTTATACAAACCAACTGCAACAATTACTTACTATGCATAAAAATATATACATATATATATATTTATATATATGTATGTATTGTTTATGTAGCATAACAAAATTGTGATTCGTTAACTTTTTAATTAAATTTAATTTAACTGTTAATTTTGTACAAACAACCAAACAAGAAACGTTTTAAAAACGGAATTTTTTATTTTGTCTCCCATTATTATTGTGTTGTTTAACTATAATTAAATAATTATATATTATTTAAATAGGCCAAGCGATTTCTAGTCTTAATATATTATTATTGTATATTATTTTTGTTAATATTACATACTGTTTAACTGCATGGCTAACCAAAATATATAAGTACATACAAAACAAACAAAATGCAAAATGTAACAACTTTCTCAGCGAAAATAATAATTTATTTATTTGCTGCGGCATCTTTCTTTCTATCTTTCCTCAAATCATCTAACAAATAAACAACTCATGCGGACTTTTAACCATTTAATTATTCCGTTTAACGGTTACCATCTGCTCCTCCAACTGAAACAACAACCACACATACTTATACAATTCCATAACGATTGCATAAACTAAACATATTAAAACAATAGTCAAATATATTAAATGAAACTAATCACATTGCAAACGAACTCAGCTTGGTTACCAATAATTTTATGTAATCTCTCGAAAACGAAACGTATTTATTAACCCTAAATCGAATTTAACAGAACAAATGAAACAAATTCGTCTATTATTCAAATTTCGATTATTCAAATATTTCGATTATTTTGTTTTTGCAATTTGTCCATTTTTTATTTGTTTTTAAATTGATTTATTTGATTTACGAACATTACTGAGAACTAAGCAAACAACAAGACTTGGTAACACCCCGTGATAAACGATCGTATGTTGTCGGCCTGTCCGATCGCACAAATATATTAGAAAAAATCCGGTTTTAGGGTATTTCCCAATTACCTTTAGGTTGGCTGCTTGGGAATTTATACGTATTGGTAGCTTTTTAAGGCACTCGCACAATATTGAAGAGGCTTTTTTTGTATTTTATAATTATTATTTATGTTTATGTATCTCACAATCTAATTTCTTAGAACCTAACATGCGACTAACCATGTAAGTATACAATTATAAGTTAATTTTCATTTATTTAGCTTACATTCTTCTATTTATCTATTATTGTATGCAAGCTTAGTTTCAGTTAACGACAATTATTTTGATTTCTTACATGTTATTTATCTTGGAATTTATTTTATAAATTTCTTCTTATAGGTTACAGGCGAACATGGAAATGTTCATATCTAAGTTGATTTGTTGCTACATACATATTTATGCAATTGGTCTCAATCAAAATGAAAAATTTAATGCGTACAAATTAGATTTTTATTTTGGAATTTTCTTTTAGTTCTTAAGACATTGTGATTTGGATTCTAGTTATCAGTCTATGAGTTAGTTTAATGATCATTTTGTTAAAAGTGAAATAAAGTCTATGATTTAGTTTATTGATCATTTTGTTAAAAGTTTAATATTGATTCTTGTGATTAAGGTGTTTTCAAATTAATTTACATAATTGTTTATATTATTTAATTACCTAGAATAATTATTTTTCTTTTTCCATGAAGGGATATATAAATAATTTTACCCTAAGCTGTAATTAACATGGAAACACAAAATTGCAAATGTGTAAAATTTTAATATAAAATAAAATACTCATAGCTTTATTATATTCCCTTTCTTTTTATTTGAAACCGCTGCTACATTTAATTGCAACTGAAAATCAAATATTTATACATTTTAAAAATTATAAAACTGTTCTTCAAAATCGTATCGTACCAAAACACAAATGTTTAGATGGAAATCCTGGAGCATGTTCAAAGTCCGGTATCAACGAGAATCAGGCTATTAGGATTTTATGGCAAGAAGTTATAGGAACTATAGAAAAAAACCCTTCTGTTCTTTTTTTTTTAACCGTAGTTTTACATTTCTATTGACATACTATTAAAACATAGATAATGCTTTCGAAATTGCCGAACAATAATTAGTGTAAATAAATATATTTTAAACTGCTTTAGATATGTATTTGCGTTTTAAAATTATACAAAATTTTGCAATACATTAACATATATATTTTGTTCATGTATATTAAATGTGTAATTCGCGGTGTTTGCACGATAAAGATACACAAATGTAAGGATATTCGGTTTTAATATTCAATATTCTGTCTATTGAACATTTTATTAATGCATACATTATTTTATTTAAAGAAAAACTTATAGACATTGAAAATATTAATTGTTGTGCTATTAATTTGTAAGTTTCAAATCAATAAAACAAATAAATGACTATGAAGTGCTGTTTTTCTAAAAATATTGAAATGTGGTATGTTTCCATGAATTTCCAATTCCAAGTATTTCCAATTTCTGGTCATTTAAACTTGCCGCCTTCGTAACGCAATAGCTGACCATATATCGATAGTTACTTATCGTTTTAAGCTTGGTACGAACCTCCCTTCTAGAGTTGTCAATAAAAACGTTATGCGGTGTTTCTTTGCTGTAAAGCGAGAGAAATATTTTATAGAAATTTTAAAAGACAATTACCATAAAAACCTTTCATTTAATATTTAATAATTTGATTGTTTATAACAAAGAAACATGTTAACGGACCTATGTGATAATGACCTATGTTGCATATCGATACTATTGCAGCCCTCGCTAGGCGCGTCGCTTTATTTATGTAGTTTAACAAGTCTGCAAATTTAACAATCTTTTAATGTTAACAAAATAGAAAACTATTAATTAAAAGGTATAATGGATATGGTAAAGCGAGCATTTTTACGCGCCTGCTTAAATCACAGCTGCCTTGATCATGATCAAATTGATAAGATATTAATTCCGCTCTGCAAGCATCATAAAGTTAAAAAACCCGCGAATATAGAGGCTCTGCACGAATTCGTTAAGGATATCGAAGGAACTATAAGGGAGCTCAGTCAATCCTTGACCTTTATGAAACATCCCATAACGGGCAAGGAATATTTGGTGTTTGCCATAACGGACGCTACGCCCGATAGACAGAATCATCCGGGACTCACAGCTGAGGAATGCCTGTATTTTTCGAATTTATTGGACAAATTGGGTCAGCAGGAGGATTGTCACATTGCGTGGAACGAGGCATATTCTGATCTGGACTTTAAGGGATCTACGAAACCGCCCAAGAAGCTCCGCATGCAGGCACTGCTCCAGCTCTGGACCGAGATGGGCTACTTCCTCGAAGCGGACGACAGACTCTATTTGGGTCCACGCAGCATCGTAGAGTTCGAGTTCTATTTGCGATCCAACTACGCGGATACGATAAAGGAATGTGCTCTCTGCAAGCAGCTGGTGCTCTGGGACATCAAGTGCTCCGACTGTGGCAGGAAAATCCATAGAGATTGCATACGAAAGTATTTGCGCACTCGCTCCAATTGCCCGACCTGTGGCAATAAGTGGGCCACGCGGCTCAGTCAATAATAATCTGCAAAGAGAACTCACAGATAGAGTATGTATTCCATGAGCAATGTTGAGTTTAAGGAAATTTAAAATAATACAAATTTTTAAATACTAAGTTTAACTGCCAATTCCAAAAGATTGTTATCTATTATAATTTAATTTTGTTTCGCTTATAATAAACAAGAAGAAATAATATATAGATATGAAAGGAAAACTTAAATGAAGCAATAAGTAAACCTTTCACTGACAAGTCCAGCATACCCTCAGGAAGGGTATTCAAAGAAACTTGGAGAGAATGATTACAGTTAGTTGAGTCGCAGCCAAATCAAAGACTTAGAGAATCGAAAATAAATATGGCGCTGACGAAAAAAGTGCATTAGTTGAATGTTAGTCTTCGTTATGGATGTGTGTGAACGTTTAAGTAAAAAATGTCCGATGGACAAAAAAGACGTGCGCTCCTTTGTGAAAGGGCGTCGTCTCGATTGGCAACATGAAGTCTACCAGGTGCAATAACGGGTAAACGATTCTGATAAAACAAAACTTTTAATTAGAATTCTTTAACTAGAACAAGCGACAAACCAGCCCGGAATTCACCTTTGGCGATCGATTTATACCCAAACGATTTAAGTCTGAGAGCATTGATTATAATCTGAAATATCTGGGCAAGACGAAAGAGCAGGATCTTCTGAAAATTGTGAGCACTTCGAAATAGCTCAGGTATTTGCCTTAAAATCTGTTGTGCCTGTTTTTCTTTTTAGAATCTAACACAATCATCGAGCTATTGGCGGCAGGCCAGCTTCGTGTCCGCCATAAATAATGTATTCAATGTACACGAGGGTCGCTTGCTCCAGTTCAGCAATATGCAAAGTAAATACTCCAAGGCGCGCAAGCCGAAAATCGACGGAGATTGGCCCTGCAAGCCACGCATCCGCCCGATGGCGTTTCCCACGGCCACCAACGAAATGCCCGAGCTGTGCAGACCCTTCGGTACATAGACAAACCGTATTCGACTCAGTTTGAGCACATAACTCGCCTATTTCCATTTTAGATCATAATATGATGGACTGGTCGACTAACGGTCAAATGGCCCTCTCGTTTGGCGAAAACCTGATCATCTGGCGCAATAAGAATGATACCAGCATGATATTCAATGTGGAGCGGACAAGTGCCGTAAAATATTCGCCAAATGGCAGATACCTTGCCATTGGCTGTATGGATGGTGAAAATCCCGGTAGGTAGATCAATAGATCAACTGATTTATAATACTTAATGTGTGTCCTTTAAAATGCTCGCTCTTCAGTTTTAGAGCTTTGGCTAGTGCAGTCACGAAACGAGTTTCTAGTAGCCGATGGCAAATATCTGCCAAGATCTATCGAGTCGATATGTTGCATTGAATGGATGGAGGCGAAAGACCAGATTGTCTGCGGCACGAAATGCGGCTTAATTATAGTACTGAACTTCCTGACGATGACCATAGTGCACGTTTTGCGTAAGCATACGAATAAAATCTGTTGCATGCGTTTCTCGCCGACGAGACGCTACTTGGCCACAGCCGATGTCCAGGGACATATATACATATTCGATGGCTCGCTATATAAGGTGATCTTGCGCTTGGGTGCCAAGGCGGGCGGCATTGTCTTTGACTGGCATCCTTGGCTGGCCAACGAGTTGGCCATTTGTGAGTAGATACGTATTTAAAATAATTTGATATTATAATCTGAAAATGTAAACCTTTTGCGCAGCGGAAAAACGACGATCATCGATTTACATATTCCATGTGCCGCGCCGGGAAATTGTTGCTTATTATCAGCGGGGGGATGAGAAGATTTTAATCAACTCGATCAACTTTAGTAAGATCACGGGCGAGTTGCTGGTCAACATTTATAAACGTGGTAAGGTTTCGGCCAATTTCGCAAAACTCATTTATTTGAAAAGCAACAATTTCTAGATGAAAACGGTTGTACGTACTGTGAGATCTTGGTGCTATCGTCATTGAACCGTGTTGTTGATATTTTGACGCATCAGGACAGAGGAGCACTGTTTATGATGTGGAGTCCGGATGGCACTAAGCTCGCCGCGGCTGGCCTGGATGAGTCCTTCTCGGTTTGGGAATTTTATCCCACCGACAAACTGAAAGCCTTGGAAAAAAAGGAAGAGCGCAAAAATACGAAGCGTAGCGCTTTAGAACTTTATTCGTTTCTTAGATAAATTCCAATCAAATTGTTGTTTTTTATCCAATTGTATGTCGGTATTTTAAAAGTTAGAAAACTATTTGTTGGCTCTGTTTTTGTGTTTTTATTTTATTTCAAAATTGTAAACATACGTGTACTTATTAGTTAATCATTAATTTTTCCAATTCATTTCATAAATCTTCCACTAAAATTCCATGGTTCTTCAACTCAAAGCGTATTATTTTTTTGTTTAACAATATCATCCACCGATCGTAATTTTAATTTCTGATCAACATGATTTTATTCTAAAAGAGACTTTTTTATTTTTGTAATTTTCATCTCTATATATAAAACTGTTTGTCCTGACTGACTGACTGACTGACTGACTGACTGACTGACTGACTGACTGACTGACTGACTGACTGACTGACTGACTGACTGATTGGTGATCAACGCACAGCCCAAACCGTAAGAGCTAGGAAGCTGAAATTTTCACTGTAGCTACCTTATGTGATGTAGGTGCACGTTAAGACGGGGTTTCGGGAAATTCCACCCACAAGTGTGGAAAAATCGCGAAAAACGTTTGTATGTAACTTTTTTGTTTACCATCCGATCGGCCTCAAACTTATGTTCAAAGATCTTTGTTCAAATTCATTTGAGGGGTGTTTCACACTTTTAGGAAAATCCGTTCCTCCTTGGTGGAAATGGAGGTCAAAGATTTGGTGGGTGACGTTTCGCGCTCAAATTCATTTTCAGAGATCTATAAGAAAAATCATTTGAGACGTGTTTCACACTTTTCGCAGAATTCAAACTTCTTCGGAGGGAATGCAATTTAAAGATTTTTTGGGCGAAGTTTTAAGTTGTGTCCGATTTGCTTCAAACTTATTTTCAAAGCTCTACATAAGAATTTAATAAATACGTATTTTAGCGATTTGAGAAATTCCACCCGTAACATTGGTAAATTGGCGGAAAACGTTTCTATGAAAATTGTTTGTTTACCGTCTGATAAGTTTCAAAATCATTTTCAAAGCTTTTTGAGAACGTTGATTTTTAACATACGTTCCACGGGCAAGGCCGGGTTATACCCGCTAGTATGGAATATAATCAACATTTAAGCTATCCTTTAAAAATTCATATTAAAGCATTGAATATATAATTTTTGAGTTCTCGTAAAAGCAACCATCTCACGAATCGGAATGGTGTAAAAATAACTAAAAAACCGTACGTGAACCGAATACATATATCTTCAGATCCCAATGCACAAGGGTATTTTCGACTATTTGAATAGAAAAGGGATTAGCTGGAATCTAAACCGTTTTGCCCTAACCTCTAATCTGGGGAATTCAGAGTCCTAAAATCGGGCGAACACCTAGATACTATCTTCCGATGGCCAACGGGCCTGTTCTTTAAAAGAGATGTCTCTTCTGCATATTAAAATTAACGAGTAGTTTAATCGCAAACTGAAGGGTATTTGTTTTGATTTGAAATGCATTTCTGATTCTGTTTTTGGTCATACATTAAGAACGTATTCTCTAACCTATTTATTTTGTACAATTTTGCGCAATTCACGCCATTTTCCATCTATCAAAACAAACCAAAAAAAAAAAAAAGGTTTACAATTCCATGGATAATTCACATTCGGCTCCGGTACGTTGACAAATAATTCCATTCAATTGCAAATTTATGTATGCTTCTCCCTCGTCCTTTGTTCGCAAATAACACTAGCACATACACACACACACACACACACACACATTTAGAGAATTAAGTTTTTCAATTTTTTTTTTTAGTTTCTTTAAGTTTTTTATAAGCATTTTATTTTGGTGCTGGTACTTTTAGTAAAACACATTTATACACATACATAAAGCGCTAATTTTGTCTCGTTGAAATTTGTTCAGTCTGATGGTTATTTGCAGGACGTGGAAGGCGGCGGTGGGCGTGGCAAGACACGCCTTTCAAGTGGCGCCGACTCGAACCTGGATACGCCGCTGGATGGCAATGCGGCGACTGCAACAATAGCAGCTGGCGGACGGCGACGCAACAGCCACGAGAAGGCGATTCTGGCGCGGATTTGGGGCAACTTTGACACCAAGTAAGTAGCATTAAGTCAATAGCAACAGAGCAGCAGTACAAGCTTGGGTATTTTGCAGATACATGAAGCCGCTGCTGACGCACTCCAGGCCCACGCTGCTGGAGACGCTGCCGGTTTGTTGTAATCCCATTGCCAGACTGCTGACCACCACGCAGCAGCTGACGCAGGTACGTGGTAGACTCTGAATAGTTGTCGCAATCAGCGCTAAGTTTTACACATTTGCTTTACAGGATGGCAGCGAGTTTCGACGAGTCGACTCCGACTCGGATATCTGCATTGACAACGATACTGGCAATGGGCTCGGCCAGGATAGCCTCGGCGGAGGGCGTCGCAACTCGATAAATCGTGTAAGTATTCGGTACATGGGCGATACTCAGAACCTACTTGCTAGCTACAGAAATCTTGAATGAAGCACCAAACCAAAGACTAATACCATGTAGAAAGAGCAACTAACCAAACCAATAACAATACAAAAACCGAAGAACAACAGTATCTAACTAGATATTTTGGCCAAGTAGACGCATTGTTATAAGCGAGATTTATATCAAAACTTATACAAACCAACTGCAACAATTACTTACTATGCATAAAAATATATACATATATATATTTATATATATGTATGTGTTGTTTATGTAGCATAACAAAATTGTGATTCGTTAACTTTTTAATTAAATTTAATTTAACTGTTAATTTTGTACAAACAACCAAACAAGAAACGTTTTAAAAACGGAATTTTTTATTTTGTCTCCCATTATTATTGTGTTGTTTAATTATAATTAAATAATTATGTATTATTTAAATAGGCCAAGCGATTTCTAGTCTTAATATATTATTATTGTATATTATTTTTGTTAATATTACATACTGTTTAACTGCATGGCTAACCAAAATATATAAGTACATACAAAACAAACAAAATGCAAAATGTAACAACTTTCTCAGCGAAAATAATAATTTATTTATTTGCTGCGGCATCTTTCTTTCTATCTTTCCTCAAATCATCTAACAAATAAACAACTCATGCGGACTTTTAACCATTTAATTATTCCGTTTAACGGTTACCATCTGCTCCTCCAACTGAAACAACAACCACACATATTTATCCAATACCATAACGATTGCATAAACTAAACATATTAAAACAATAGTCAAATATATTAAATGAAACTAATCACATTGCAAACGAACTCAGCTTGGTTACCAATAATTTTATGTAATCTCTCGAAAACGAAACGTATTTATTAACCCTAAATCGAATTTAACAGAACAAATGAAACAAATTCGTCTATTATTCAAATTTCGATTATTATTCAAATATTTCGATTATTTTGCTTTTGCAATTTGTCAATTTTTTATTTGTTTTTAAATTGATTTATTTGATTTACGAACATTACTGAGAACTAAGCGAACAACAAGACTTGGTAACACCCCGTGATAAACGATCGTATGTTGTCGGCCTGTCCGATCGCACAAATATATTAGAAAAAATCCGGTTTTAGGGTATTTCCCAATTACCTTTAGGTTGGCTGCTTGGGAATTTATACGTATTGGTAGCTTTTTAAGGCACTCGCACAATATTGAAGAGGCTTTTTTTCGTACTTTATAATTATTATTTATGTTTATGTATCTCACAATCTAATTTCTTAGAACCTAACATGCGACTAACCATGTAAGTATACAATTATAAGTTCATTTTCATTTATTTAGCTTACATTCTAATCTATTTTTGTATGCGAGCTTAGTTTCAGTTAACGACAATTATTTTGATTTCTTACATGTTATTTATCTTGGAATTTATTTTATAAATTTCTTCTTATAGGTTACAGGCGAACATGGAAATGTTCATATCTAAGTTGATTTGTTGCTACATACATATTTATGCAATTGGTCTCAATCAAAATGAAAAATTTAATGCGTACAAATTAGATTTTTATTTTGGAATTTTCTTTTAGTTCTTAAGACATTGTGATTTGGATTCTAGTTATCAGTCTATGAGTTAGTTTAATGATCATTTTGTTAAAAGTGAAATAAAGTCTATGATTTAGTTTATTGATCATTTTGTTAAAAGTTTAATATTGATTCTTGTGATTAAGGTGTTTTCAAATTAATTTACATAATTGTTTATATTATTTAATTACCTAGAATAATTATTTTTCTTTTTCCATGAAGGGATATATAAATAATTTTACCCTAAGCTGTAATTAACATGGAAACACAAAATTGCAAATGTGTAAAATTTTAATATAAAATAAAATACTCATAGCTTTATTATATTCCCTTTCTTTTTATTTGAAACCGCTGCTACATTTAATTGCAACTGAAAATCAAATATTTATACATTTTAAAAATTATAAAACTGTTCTTCAAAATCGTATCGTACCAAAACACAAATGTTTAGATGGAAATCCTGGAGCATGTTCAAAGTCCGGTATCAACGAGAATCAGGCTATTAGGATTTTATGGCAAGAAGTTATAGGAACTATAGAAAAAAACCCCTTCTGTTCTTATTTTTTTTTACCGTAGTTTTACATTTCTATTGACATACTATTAAAAAATAGATAATGCTTTCGAAATTGCCGAACAATAATTAGTGTAAATAAATATATTTTAAACTGCTTTAGATATGTATTTGCGTTTTAAAATTATACAAAATTTTGCTATACATTAACATATATATTTTGTTCATGTATATTAAATGCGTAATTCGCGGTGTTTGCACGATAAAGATACACAAATGTAAGGATATTCGGTTTAATATTCAATATTCTGTCTATTGGACACTTTATTAATGCATACATGATTTTAATTAAAGAAAAACTTATAGACATTGAAAATATTAATTGTTGTGCTATTAATTTGTAAGTTTCAAATCAATAAAAAAAATAAATGACTATGAAGTGCTTGTTTTTATAAAAATATTCAAATGTGGTATGTTTCAATGAAATTTCAAGTATTTCCGTTTCTTGGTCTTATTTCGAACTTGCCGCCATCGTAACGCAATAGGTGACCATATATCGATAGTTAATTATCGTTTTAAGCTTGGTACGAACCTCCCTTCTAGAGTTGTCAACAAAAACGTTATGCGGTGTTTCTTTGCTGTAAAGCGAGAGAAATATATTATAGAAATTTTAAGACAATTACCATAAAAACCTTTTATTTAATATTTGATAATATTTAATAATTTGATTGTTTATAACAAAGAAACATGTTAACGGACCTATGTGATACATTTTGCTCGCTAGTCAGCGTACTAGTTGCATATCGATACTATTGCAGCCCTCGCTAGGCGCGTCGCTTTATTTATGCAGTTTAACAAGTCTGCAAATTTAACAATCTTTTAATGTTAACAAAATAGAAAACTATTAATTAAAAAGCATAATGGATATGGTAAAGCGAGCATTTTTACGCGCCTGCATTAATCACAGCTGCCTTGATCATGATCAAATTGATAAGATATTAATTCCGCTCTGCGAGCATCATAAAGTTACAAAACCCGCGAATATTGAGGCTCTGCACGAATTCGTTAAGGACATCGAGGGAACTATAAGGGAGCTCAGTCAGTCGTTGACCTTTATGAAACATCCCATAACGGGCAAGGAGTATTTGGTGTTTGCCATAACGGACGCTACGCCCGATAAACAGAATCTTCCGGGACTCACAGCTGAGGAATGCCTGTATTTTTCGAATTTATTGGACAAATTGGGTCAGCAGGAGGATTGTCACATTGCGTGGAACGAGGCATATTCTGATCTGGACTTTAAGGGATCTACGAAACCGCCCAAGAAGCTTCGCATGCAGACACTGCTCCAGCTCTGGACCGAAATGGGCTACTTCCTCGAAGCGGAGGACAGACTCTATTTGGGTCCACGCAGCATCGTAGAGTTCGAGTTCTATTTGCGTTCCAACTACGCGGATACGATAAAGGAGTGTGCTCTCTGCAAGCAGCTGGTGCTCTGGGACATCAAGTGCTCCGACTGTGGCAGGAAAATCCATAGAGATTGCATACGAAAGTATTTGCGCACTCGCTCCAATTGCCCGACCTGTGGCAATAAGTGGGCCACGCGGCTCAGTCAATAATAATCTGCGAAGAGAACTCACAGATAGAGTATGTATTCCATGAGCAATGTTGAGTTTAAAGAAATTTAAAATAATACAAATGTTTAAATACTAAGTTTAACTGCCAATTCCAAAAGATTGTTATCTTATAATAAACAAGAAGAAATAATATATACATATGAAAGGAAAACTTGATTGAAGCAATAAGTAAACCTTTCACTGACAAGTCCAGCATACCCTCAGGAAGGGTATTCAAAGAAACTTGGAGAGAATGATTACAGTTAGTTGAGTCGCAGCCAAATCAAAGACTTAGAGAATCGAAAATAAATATGGCGCTGACGAAAAAAGTGCATTAGTTGAATGTTAGTCTTCGTTATGGATGTGTGTGAACGTTTAAGTAAAAAATGTCTGATGGACAAAAAAGACGTGCGCTCCTTTGTGAAAGGGCGTCGTCTCGATTGGGAACATGAAGTCTACCAGGTGCAATTACAGGTAAACGACTCTGATAAAACAAAACTTTTAATTAGAATTCTTTGACTAGAACAAGCGAAAAACCAGCCCGGAATTCACCTTTGGCGATCGATTTATACCCAAACGATTTAAGTCTGAGAGCATTGATTACAATCTGAAATATCTGGGCAAGACGAAAGAGCAGGATCTTCTGAAAATGGTGAGCACTTGCAAATAGCTCAAGTATTTGCCTTAAAATCTGTTGTGCCTGTTTTTGTTTTTAGAATCTAACACAATCATCGAGCTATTGGCGGCAGGGCAACTTCGTGTCCGCCATAAATAATGTATTCAATGTACACGAGGGTCGCTTGCTCCAGTTCAGCAATATGCAAAGTAAATACTCCAAGGCGCGCAAGCCGACAATCGACGGAGATTGGCCCTGCAAGCCACGCAACCGCCCGATGGCGTTTCCCACGGCCACCAACGAAATGCCCGAGCTGTGCAGATCCTTCGGTATATAGACAAACCGTATTCGACTCAGTTTGAGCACATAACTCGCCTAATTCCATTTTAGATCATAATATGATGGACTGGTCGACTAACGGTCAAATGGCCCTCTCGTTTGGCGAAAACCTGATCATCTGGCGCAATAAGAATGATACCAGCATGATATTCAATGTGGAGCGGACAAGTGCCGTAAAATATTCGCCAAATGGCAGATACCTTGCCATTGGCTGTATGGATGATGAAAATCCCGGTAGGTAGATCAATAGATCGATCAACTGATTTATAATACTTAATGTGTGTCCTTTAAAATGTGTGTCCTCGCCCTTCAGTTTTAGAGCTTTGGCTAGTGCAGTCACGTAACGAGTTTGTAGTAGCCGATGGCAAATATCTGCCAAGATCTATCGAGTCGATATGTTGCATTGAATGGATGGAGGCGAAAGACCAGATTGTCTGCGGCACGAAATGCGGCTTAATTGTGGTACTGAACTTCCTGACGATGACCATAGAGCACGTTTTGCGCAAGCATACGAATAAAATCTGTTGCATGCGTTTCTCGCCGACGAGACGCTACTTGGCCACAGCCGATGTCCAGGGACATATATACATATTCGATGGCTCGCTATATAAGGTGATCTTGCGCTTGGGTGCCAAGCCGGGCGGCATTGTCTTTGACTGGCATCCTTGGCTGACCAACGAGTTGGCCATTTGTGAGTAGATACGTATTTAAAATAATTTCAGATTATAGAAAATCTTACCTTTTTCGCAGCGGAAAAACGACGATCATCGATTTACATATTCCATGTGCCGCGCCGGGAAATTGTTGCTTTTTATCAGCGGGGGGATGAGAAGATTTTAATCAACTCGATCAACTTTAGTAAGATCACGGGCGAGTTGCTGGTCAACGTTTATAGGCGTGGTAAGGTTTCGGTCAATTTCGCAAAACTCATTTATTTGAAAAGCAACATTTTCTAGATGAAAGCGGTTGTGAGTACTGTGAGATCTTGGTGCTATCGTCATTGAACCGTGTTGTTGATATTTTGACGCATCAGGACAGAGGAGCACTGTTTATGATGTGGAGTCCGGATGGCACTAAGCTCGCCGCGGCTGGCCTGGATGAGTCCTTCTCGGTTTGGGAATTTTATCCCACCGACAAACTGGAAGCCTTGGAAAAAAAGGAAGAGCGCAAGAATACGAAGCGTAGCGCTTTAGAACTTTATTCGTTTCTTAGATAAATTCCAATCAAATTATTATTTTTTATCCAATTGTATGTCGGAATTTTAAAAGTTAGAAAACTATTTGTTGGCTCTGTTTTAGTGTTTTTATTTTATTTCAAAATTGTAAACATACGTGTACTTATTAGTTAATCATTCATTTTTCCAATTCATTTCATAAATCTTCCACTAAAATTCCATGGTTCTTCAACTTAAAGCGTATTATTTTTTTTTGTTTAACAATATCATCCACCGAGCGTAAAAATTGCAAAAGACGTATGTTGTATGCTAGTAAAACAAAAAGAGAATATGATAATCTAATGCATTATTGAAGATATACAAGTTCGAAATTTCAGGTGCCCAAATAATTCTTTCCATTGAAATCTATTATCTACGTTACTAATAATAAATGTAAGTGTAAATATGGGAAAACAATTATAAATATCTGGAACAGTTGACAGGTCCATCTATTTGGTCTATCCACGCCTCTGGGATTCCTGCTGAAATATATACTCCGCACAGGCTTCGGCTTCCAAACGTTGCTTTTTACTCTGATACGGTTTAATTAAAAAACGATTGGTGCAATATACGACAGCCGTGGATCCGATGGCGATGGCCATCATGCCGACAGTCGTTGATGCAAATTGTTTAATGAAGCTCATCTGTAATTGGGGTAAGTAAAAGAAGAAAACATTAAAGTAATTGTTTTTAATATACATTTAACTACAATCTATCGCACTTTGTCGAGTTTGTTGTTGCGGCTACAACTGTTGTTGCTGCTGGCGCTTCGCTGTTCTCAGACTTATTTTCGTTTTTAAATTTCAATATGAGTGGCTGCCAAATGTAAACACCGCCCAGAAAACCAATTGCGGTTACAACCATTAACTGAGTTACTGTAACACCACGAGGACGACGTATTTGCATTGCAAAACAAATTCAATTGGTTTGCTATGAATCCCACTGATTTTAATAGCCGGTGCCTGTTACATCAGCTCGGGTCTAATGACGAAAGTGTGCGTGAAAACAGCTGTTTGTGTGTCAAGTTTTGCAACACTGTTCGTTTGGAGTTGCCAGATGCAAAATTTCGTTCAGCAATTATACTGCCGTTAGGTAATGTGCAGCGTTAATAACTGTTTAAAAATGAGCATTAAAATACACACACACACTCAAACATACATAACTATGTATATATTTGTTTGCATGCATGTGTGTTTCGGAGAGCGCTGCTTAATCAATGTTTATTTCTTAGTTTTGGGTTTTTCAATTTTTCATTTACTGACGTATTTGGAATTTATGCGGATTTCCTTTTGAGCTACAAGAATTTTATCAGCCAGCAGGTTTATCTAAGCACTCAATGTGTATATTTACACATTAATCAACGGTTAAACGATCAGCACCAAGAGATAGCGAGAGAGAGAGAGAGCGCGTCAGATTGTGACGTGCTTTGCTGTCAGATTGGGACTCCCTTTAAAGCAGCAGAGCGAAAACAGAAGCCGCGCAGCAGCATTAAAAACAACAACAACAACAACCATATCGTTGTCAAACACTAAGCTGGTTTTTAAAATGGCCTGCTCGCAGCGAGCTTGGAGTCACTCTCAGTTGGAACCGCGCGTCAAACGGTTCTCTATCATTCTGCTGCGAGCGCCAAGTTGCGCTTTAAGCTATTCTATTGCTGCTGCGAAAAGGAGTGAAAACATACAAAAATAAGCGTATACATACACACAACATATTCAAAGTGCGCCCATAGAAAATTTAAGATAAAAATGTACACAAACCTAATGAAAAGTTTAAATATGTGGCTGCCATTGCTGCTGCTGCTGCTGCTGCTGTTGTTGATTGGCGCAACGACGCCTGCCAATGGCAACAATATACCCGCATTGACGACGCCGACGGGTGTATTCGAGACGCGGACCGGCGCGACGGCTGCGATTGCTCCAACAATGCCGCCGGCTGCATCCTATGATGACCTCGACACATTTGTGCCGTTTCGCAGTGATTCGCATGACAATTTCTCGTGGCAGCTGTTGAAAACGGTGCTGCTAAACGATACGGAGCAACAGAATAATGTCATCATATCGCCGTTTTCCGTTAAATTGGTGCTAGCGCTGCTCTCGGAGGCCGCCGGCACCAATACACAGACACAGCAAGAGCTGATAAGCACACAGACAGACATCAGATCGGCGAACAATGTGCGTGAGTTCTATCGCAAGACGCTCAACTCGTTCAAGAAGGAGAACCAGCTGTACAACACACTGAATGTGCGCACCAAGCTCTTCACCGACAGCTTCATCGAGACGCAGCAAAAGTTTACGGCCACCCTGAAGCATTTCTATGACAGCGAAATCGAGGCTCTGGACTTTGGCAATGCGCCAGCGTCGGCCCATGTCATCAACGAGTGGGCCAATAATGTGACAAATGGACGATTGCGCAATCTGGTCACACCGGAGACAATCCAGCACAGCGTCATGCTGCTGACCAACTTGATCTACTTTAAGGGCTTGTGGCGCCGCCAATTCTACAATACATACGAGGGCGCCTTTTTCCGCACCAAAGATGCCCAGACGCGTGTTCAGTATATGGAGCAAACGGACTATTTCTACTACCACAACTCGGACAAGATGAAGGCACAGATACTGCGTCTGCCGTACAAGGGCAAGAACTCAATGTTTGTGCTCCTGCCACATGCCATGGACGGAGTTTATGACCTGCTGCAGGCGCTGGAGAATCACGAAGTCAAGAGCGCCCAATGGGCCATGGAGGAGCTCAAGGTCAAGGTGACGCTGCCCAAATTCCATTTCGACTATAAGCGCAGCTTCAAGGATACGCTCCAGCAGCTGGGCGTACGTGAGATATTCGAGGACAGCGCCTCGCTGCCGGGTCTAACGCGCGGCGCCGACGTTGCCGGCAAGGTGAAGGTATCGAATATATTGCAAAAGGCCGGCATCGATGTCAACGAGCAGGGCACCGAGGCATATGCCGCCACCGTCGTCGAGATCGAGAACAAGTTTGGCGGCTCCCAGACCATTGTCGAGTTCAATGTGAACCGCCCGTTTGTCTTCTTCATCGAGGAGGAGGCCACCGGCAACATTCTGTTCGCCGGCAAGGTGCATCAGCCCTGCTAAGACGCTTCACAATAGCTTTGATTATTTGATTCTAGACTAACACAGTTAATAAACAAAAACTATGATATACGAAGATCATTTTGTAATTGTTATTGTTATCTGAAGATGGAACCCTGCGCAGCATCCGTCATATATTTTTTTTTACAGAGACTATCCCGCTAACCCAGTATTATACCCTATAGCATGGGATATTATAATTTTGTCACAAAGAATGAGCGAAGAGATATAGTTACTGAGATGTCGTAATTAACCTTCCCAATTACGAGTTTAATTAAGCCCTAAAAACTAATACTACATTGTGGTATTATCAGAAAAATATATAACATAATTCAACGCAGCTCAGATAAAAAGTTCAATGAACATTTCGAAACATAATTAAACAAAGCTCAGATAAAAAGTTCTATTGAACACATCGAATAAATTCTATGACTTCGCGAAACATCAAATATATTAAATATATAAACACAATTTGGATAGATTATAGATGAAAATATAACTCGCTTAACGCAGATATTACGGCATAAATATTAAATATAATATAATTGGAAAATCCGCGGTCCTCGCCTAAATACACACAAAAATCCCTTCCGATTTGTCACATAACCCTCCAGTTTCTGTTTGCCAATAGTTTTTGTATTAAAATAAATGTACGAAGAACTATTTATAAATCTGCCAACGAAACAATTATAAAATAATTGCTAGATGTGTAAGGGTATTCGTTATTTTAAGCAAACCGAAGCTCAGTTCGTTTTTGATTAATTATAAGCTGATAATGCTGATCGTAGTCGTAGTCGTATTTGTGTCTTGGGAGTAGTACAAATAGCCTTGTATCACTTAGTCACGCCCCACAGTTGATTGCAATGCAAGCAACTATAACTGATGAAGAGGTATGTGTTGCAGGGCATATGCGATTGGGAATTCCACACCCAACCGAGCCGGCACAATTGAGACTTATGAGATATGTACGAGCACAAATACATACAAATACAAAACCCACTTAGGCGCTACACATGACTCACATGTCTCACGAGAGTTTCATCTAATTGACACCAGGCAAAACAATTAGCCGAGTCACTGCACGATCCCCAAGCAATAATACCTAATTGTACAAAATTTCAGATCAATACCAATAATGTGTTCGTCTTAATGTGAAAAGCAAATAGCATGTCAATTTTTTTCTCGTTTTTTTGTGGGTTATTACAAATACCAGTAGGTGCTAAATTTATGGAAGTTATTTAGGAATTTATCGGTAGTTTAAGTGTTCATTAATTTCTTTTGTAAAGTCTTATCTATACAAGCTCGGACCTTTACCAAATGAAGCTGAACCTTGATCCTCAATCCGTTAGTCGATCAGGACAAACAATTTTAATGAATAAATAAAAATTGATGATGGATTTGAGCCGGCAATCTCCGTCTTGTTAGCTAGTGTTCATTTTCGACCTTCGTCCAGTAAAAAATTTAGCTTTCTAGCTCTTAAGGTTTCGCCTGTGCGTGGATCATCAATCAGTTCAGTCAGTCAGTCAAGCAGTTAATTGTATATATATACTAGTCTATAATTAAGTGTTATCTAATTATAGTTCACAACTTACTTTGATCTCTGATAACAATTTGCAAACATTCCCCACACTGGTAACTTAATTTTTTTTCCAATCTTAGTCACGCTAGAAACTTAAGATCAAAGATGAAACTTTTGTGCGGTAAAACAAGTTGCTTCAACATCTAATCTACACAGAGACGTGAATAAATATTTTTTCAATGTATTAACATTCTTATCATCGCATTCTATTTTACGACGAGAGATCGTGAAATCTACTCAAACGTTTGAATTATTTATGTATGTGTGAGTTTTACATATACAGACGCACATATTTATAGATGAATTGATGTGCTTAGGGTTTAGAAAAGTAAGAGTTAAATATTTAAACAGGTTCTATGCATAACAAATGTTATTGTACCTAAACTGATATGGTAGATTATATGATATGGAATCATTAAATTTTAATGAAATAATTCACCTTTTTTATTTACAATTGCCCGTTGTACTGAAAATATTGCTAACTGTGCACATTTTCATACTACAATATTCGGGCTACATTTTATATTTATCCAAAATTAACATCTGCCTAATATGGACCAAAGTTATTTATATTTTTTGGGGTTTTATCTCCCCCATGGTATTTATTTTGAACAAAACGATATTTTATTGTTTGTTTGGCTTTTTCGAAGAGCTTGGCTTTGTTCATAGAACATTATTAATAGGAATTCCGGGTTGTAATACTCTCTAAAATGGATTATTTCTATTCCAACAGGAAAATCGCTCTGTGACACATTTATTTTATCATTTGGTTAAACTTTGTTTAAACTTCTCATCTTTAAAAACAAGTTTAAATAGGAAGTTGATAAACGAGAATTTGTTGTCTTTTTGTTTTTAATCAAAGTCAAATATGCTCAAATTTTGTCGCCTCACGCCTCAACCCGGTTTCTTTTATTTCATATCAAATATGAATCAAATAATTAGCTTCATAATCAGAGTTTAATAATAAATGTTTATGAAACGAAATGAGTAGTAAAATTGGAATTAGGTTTTTTTTTAACATTTACACTCCAATTAATCAATCTTTAGCTATTAATAAAATTATTTAAGAATACCTCTCAAAGTCTCATTAACAAATAAGGTGATAAGGTTTAAGATTTGTCAACTTATATCTTGAACATTATCAGCCGTCTTTATTTTTTACTTGAGTCACAACAAATACGGGACTTAAAAGCATTGCAAATATTAATAAACCGCATGCATTTACTTTGTGTCAACTGATTCATGGTTCAAAAGCATATACAAAAATATATTTACAAAAATACTTATGCATATGTAAAGGCCGAATTCGTGCTTTCACTTGTATATTTAAGACTTTATGGCCTGAACGTGCTGTCATTGACAAAAAATCACCTAAAGTTGCTTTAAAAAAAGGGCCATAAAAGAAGTTTTCATGGGTTTTCATATTCATACTTAAATGAACGTTATTTTCCCCATTAATTGTTGTAAAAACCTCCAAAATGCAAAATACCAAATACCTTCCCGATATGATATGATATATGACCAAATATATTATTTATAAGGCAAAGTAGGATCCCCATTTTCCATGCCGTGAATTGGATTTTCCAAATATGGATTTTCGAAAATACATATTTTACCTATCTTTCGATTTATGTAATTTAAACATTTTAGAAAACATTTTGAAGAGAAGAGGAATTTCTTAGTTAAAAAAAATAATAAACACAATTTCAGAAGAAGTATAAGATTTTCTAAATATGGATTTTCGAAAATACATATTTTACCCATCTTTCGATTTATGTAATTTAAACATTTTAGAAAACATTTTGAAGAGTAGAGGAATTTCTTAGTTACAAATAATATAACACAATTTCAGAAGAAGTATAAGATTTTCTAAATATGGATTTTCGAAAATACATATTTTACCCATCTTTCGATTTATGTAATTTAAACATTTTAGAAAACATTTTGAAGAGTAGAGGAATTTCTTAGTTACAAATAATATAACACAATTTCAGAAGAAGTATAAGATTTTCCAAATATGGATTTTCGAAAATACATATTTTACCTATCTTTCGATTTATGTAATTTAAACATTTTAGAAAACATTTATAAGAGAAGAGGAATTTCTTAGTTACAAATAATATAACACAATTTCAGAAGAAGTATAAGAAAAGAATTTAAGAAATTCTTTCTTTTATAACTATTTTTGCATCTATCTTGAAAAATGTCGCTGAGAAAAACCCAAAGCCCGACGTCTAAACACAGGCACACGAGTCAAGAATATAACTAAAATTGAAACCTGATCATATATACAAATACATATATGCTATTTAGCCATTGCGGTTAAGCCCGGTGGCTCACGTTTTATAGTAAAAATTCACTTGCGTAGAATAACTTATGTCTGAGTTAGATGGGCAAGAAATATATATGGATAGACGGGCATAAAAAATGATTTATAGATGAATTTTGTACTCACCTCCGCCGCTGCCGCTGGATAGCATTGCCATCGGCTGCTGTGATTGAATTTGAGTTTTGTTAAAATTATTTGTGTTAACGTTAATGTTGTTGTTGATATTATTGTTATTGTTGCTATTATTGTTGTTGTTCTGATTGTTTGCTTGATGGCGCATTTGCTGTGCTGCGTATTGTAGTTGTTGTTGTTGCTGTTGCTGTTGTGGTGTCTGGTGCTGTTGTGTCTGTGCATATGATTGATACTGTCCCGCAGGCTGGGCCAATTCACCAATTTGGAAATTTGCGCTTTCTGCGAAACGCAGATTTGCGTCGGTATGCCGTGAATTGGCGGCAGCAACTGGCTGCTGGGATTGGGATTGCATCATGATCCCGTTAGCTGCCGAATGGTTTTTACCAGCGATAAGCGAGTTCAGCAATACATTTGAAGATGTCTCCTGGCGTCCAGTTCGCGCTCCATGCATGGCCGGCAATTGGCCGCGCGCTTGCTGTTGCTGCTGTTGCTGCTGCTGCTGCTGCATGGACTGCTGCTGTTTGCCCGCTGCGGCGGCATTCATGTTGAGCAGTTTTGAGGTTTGCTCCTCCATCTTGCGCTTCATGACCGCATTGCGCATTATGGTGTTGGCATGCGCCTGCAGATCCTCCTGTGATAGTTGCTGCGGCAGCGCTTGTTGTTGTTGCTGTTGTTGTTGTTGCTGCTGTTGTTGTTGCTGCTGCTGCTGCTGCTGTTGTAGCTGCTGCTGCTGCTGCCGCGCGGCGAGCGTCTGCTGGACAATAGCCAAGTTGTGTAGATTCTGCAGCTGACTGGCAATCACTGTACTCGATAGCATCTCGAGCTGCTGTTGGTGCTGTTGTTGCTGCTGCTGCGTATTGGTAAACTGCAGCACAGCCGTTATAGCCTCGCGATCCATGTTGGTTAGGCGCGGATTGGCCAACTGCACCAGCAGGCCATGCTTTGAAATTTCACCTGTAACAACATAAGATTATTATACGATTTTTCAGTTAAGACCTCGTCTGTTTATACCTTTAGTCAGGCGGAGTAGCAGCAATTGCGTATCGGCGCGTCCCAATATGGCCTTCAGCTGAAGGCTGGCCAGGAAGGCGGTCTGCTGCTGCTGCTGTTGGATGAGCACGTGTTGCTTTTGCTGTTGCTGCTGATATTGCTGCTGCTGTATGATAAAATTGGAGATGGCATCGTTGCCGACTTGCGGCTGCTGTGCCGGCAGCTGGGGCGGCACTATTTGAGGTTTGGCACCATTTAGAGCACCAATTAATTTTTGGAAACTGTCTGATTGTTTATTGTTTATGTTATTGTTGTTAGGATGGGCTGCTGTTGCTGCTCCTGCTGCTGTTGCTGCTGGTACATCGTTCATATTACCAAGCGAATTGCGACGCCATTTGGCTTCGAGCTGATCAACGGATGGCATTTGATTAACATAACCTAGGCTCTTGGGCTGCTCCAAGTTCTGGTTGCAGATATTGTTGTTGTTGTTGTTGCTGCCAGTGTTAGTTTGGCCCATGGCCTGCTTAAAGAACTCATTCAGTGATGAGGATGAGCCATTCTTCTCCTGACGTTCGCGTGCAAAAAAGGACATGAACTTTGAATTGTTGTTGTTGTTTGTATTTGACGCATGCTGCTGCTGCTGCTGCTGCTGTTGATGTTGCTGCTGATAATTGCCTTCGGTGCGTGGATAGCTATTATTATCAAAGTTCTTTTGATTGTGATTGAACCTATCAAACTGAGGCGCACGGTTGCCATATCGTTTCTCATCCTTTTGTAGCTTCTGCTGCTGCTGCTGCTGCTCATTTGAATTCACTTTGTTCATGTTCTCCGATGTATTGTTGTTGTTATTGCTGGCGCTCTTTGGCATAAATTTACCGGCAACGTTGCTATTGCTGCTGTTTGTACTGCGGCCAATAGTATCAGGATGTTGCCATTTGTATTTGCTATGTTCGATCTGTGAAGAGGAAAGAAGATGAAGACAAAGTGAGATAGTTAGACAGTTAATTATGTATACTATACAAGCTTTATCCCGGATGCAATGACAACAAAATTAGTGCCTTACTGCGTGATTCTCATAATGTATATATATACAACCAAAACCAACCCTTACCAAACCAAAATATATTATTTACATTCACAATTATCTATACATATTGTTGTATTAAGTTACTGAAATTTGTTATGTTTTCGCTTACTTTGTGCTTTTGCATGATGGGCTCTCTATTAGCGTCGATTGTGGCGTGTTTTCCCTCTTTAAGCATTTTTTCCTCATCCTCATCAAAACCACACAATTCGATTGTATCGAGTCTTGAGGTGGGACCACAGCTAAACCACTCGGGCTCCTCATTTTGGTTTCTATAGCGACGATAGTGTCGCTCCTCCGAATCGCGAGACTTTGGCTTGGAGACGACCAAAAAGCCAGACATGACGCGCTTTACGTAGTTCTCGTTGGCCCGATTCAGATCCTCGACGGATTCATTTGATTTCAAGCTTTCGTTTTCCGAACGATTGTTGTTGGACATGCCCATTATGGGCGTATTTGGGCGGCCATTCGACTGCTGTGCGCCATTCAATTGCGTACTGCTGATCTCGCCATTATCAAAGAACTTCAACACAGTCATATTGCTGGAGTTTTTGTTATGATGCTCTATATCATCCATGTGAGATTTTCCCATGGATTTCGGCTGATGATGATTGTTGTTGTTGTTGTTGTTGTACGATTGCAAGGACTTGTAGTCGTTGTTGTTGTAAGACCATTTCGTATGCGATAAACGTCCGCTGCCGATGCGTCTCTGATTAACAATAGCCGGATCCTGTGAAAGAGAGTGAAAGAGGGATATAAAGGATGCAAAGATATGTACACATATAGCTAACATAACCTTATTTGCCTTTGCAAAACACCGAGATCATTGCATTTATGTATGTATAATAAATATATTGACTAAGTTCGTCGTCCTGATCAAGAATATGCGCCTAGTCTACACTCTATGCTAATACTCTAATCCGGTAGAAAACTGATTGTCCAGCTTAAGATACAATAAATATGCATATATATACACCTATATATACCTATACACATGCATCTACACATTTGAATTTGCGAACAAATATCTATACATATATCTACACACACATATGTATGTATGTACCACGCCAAATAAACGAATAGAATATTTATGTACAGAAACTGTGTAACTGTTAAGTAACTTTCACCGTTAATCGTGGGGATGGCACATCGCTAGCAGCTGGCGCCAGTGAAGCTCTCACATATTAGCACACAACCTACACACATATACATAGGTATATTTACAGCGCCAGCAGCTGTGAGAGAGATTGCAAGCGTAAGCTGATAAACCGTCAAGTAAACTTGCGAATGTGCGTGCTAAGCGATGAGCGCAAAAACAAAAGGGAGAGTGAGCAAAATGAAAATTGTGCTTGGCGAAAAACAAATACAATTGTATGTAAGTATTTGAACAAAGCGCTAGTGGGAGATGTACAAAAACAAAAACTAAAACGGTGCCAGCGCCAGTTGACATTGCGCTGTCCCGTGGACTCCATCGATCGAGCGAGCGAGCGAGCGAGCGACAGATAACTGTAAGCGGCAGCCATTACAAGCAAACAACACTAATCCTACGCAGTAGGTAAATGCAGTGATAGCAACGTTTTTAGGCTCAGTGACAAGATGCAGTTTGTGGCCACCGGTAAGAGCAACGCGGCGCACATCTAATCTAATTACATTTATTTATACACATAAATAAATGTATATGTATATTTTTAGAGCACCAACATCGCCGACTGAATCCATTGAATGGACAGTGGGTGCTTGTGAGTCCGCATCGGATGCAGAGACCCTGGTCGGGTCAGGAGGAAAAGCCGCAGCTTAATGAACAACCCGAATTTGATCCCAATAATCCGCTCTGCCCGGGCGTTAAACGACCCAATGGCATTTTAACAGAACGCTATGAGAGCACCTATGTTTTTGATAATGACTTTCCCGCACTGCTGGAACAGGTGCCCTCGCCGCCCGCAAGCGATGATCCGCTGTTTCAGGCAGCGCCAGCGCGTGGCAATTGTCGCGTTATGTGTTTCCATCCCAAATCGAATTTAACCTTGCCAACCATGAGCCCAACGGAAATTGGCGCTGTTATTGATGAGTAAGTTAGCTATCGATAAGTTAGCTATCGATAATAGCATTATCGATTTATGTTTGTAACTCAATTACAGATGGATTAAACAATTTAACGAGCTGAGCGCCAAGTACGCCTGGGTGCAGATATTTGAGAACAAAGGCTCCACCATGGGCTGTTCGAATCCGCATCCGCATTGCCAAATCTGGTCATGTTCGTTTCTGCCCACAGAGCCACAGCTGAAGCAGGAACGACTCCGCGCCTACTACGCCACCCACGACCGGCCGATGCTGGGCGACTATGTGGATCGCGAATTGCAGCGCAGGGAACGCATTGTTATCGAGAATCCCGATTGGCTGGTCGTGGTGCCCTACTGGGCTACGTGGCCCTTTGAAACGATGCTGATATCGCGCAACAACAACAAGCGCATCAATGATCTGACCAACGGCCAGCGTTACAATCTGGCGCTGACCATCAAGGAGCTGACCACCAAATATGATAATCTCTTTAAATGTTCGTTTCCGTATTCGATGGGCTGGCACGGTGCGCCCACCGGACCAGAGCATGCGCACGCCTCGAGCGCCCACTGGACATTGCATGCCCTTTACTATCCGCCGCTGCTGCGCTCTGCTACGGTGCGCAAATTTATGGTCGGATTTGAGCTGTTGGCGATGGCACAGCGGGATTTAACGCCGGAGCAGGCCGCACAGCGGCTGCGAGAAGTGGACGGCACTAAGCACTATCTGAGCAAATGATTCCTAGAGCTAGGCGCGGCCAATAAAAACGAATTTAAATTGTACACATCATGCTAGCTAATCAAGCAATTAGGAAACTCGCAGGCGCGCTTTAGATTACATTTTTGCCTAATTATAAAACAGGTGTATATATATATATATACATATATATAAAACACAATTTACTTTCCTCTGATGTTGGCTATGTCATTCCAATATGCGCCAATATATGTATATAAACTGCATTTTTACAAGGGTTCGCAGACAAAAAATCTAATATTTCAGGCTCTATTCTTCTAAACTAGAAATTAAAACTATATGACAAGATTCTAATAAAGAACAAATGGGGATTTTTATTCTATAAATACAAAAAAAATGAAAAAGAATAAGAGAAATGAGAAGTGAAGCTAAATCTTGAAGTAACTTTTTATCCATTGAATTCTAAAAATTGTTACAGTTAAAAAAGATCTCTATTTAGCTATGAGAATATATGGAAGTTGTTTCGAAAATTGAAATTCCCCAAAGAACTTAATTTTTAAAAATGTATTATAATTCATTTTAGAGTTGTCTAAATTCTTGTCAATAGGGTATTCTTTCTCGCAAAGGTAAAAATTAGTATATTATTCAGGCTCTCTTTTTGATTAGTTAAGTTAAATTTAAATCGATTAGCACAAACGACAAGCCTTATCGAAATT
Organism: Drosophila lacicola; assembly: GCA_035045355.1. Taxonomy (NCBI): domain Eukaryota; kingdom Metazoa; phylum Arthropoda; class Insecta; order Diptera; family Drosophilidae; genus Drosophila; species Drosophila lacicola. The sequence goes on along the minus strand of JAWNPB010000111.1, from coordinate 72,290 downwards.
CAATCAGATTAAAGAGCATTAGACTAGCCAGTCTATATACTATTATAATATACTAAATATATAAGAGTATATATATAGCCCGGCTAATCTAGGGCTCATTAATCCGATTGCATTATTATCTATGTGTATATGGGATGTATATATAAATGAGTGCAGTGCTTACCTGAAAATCCTGCTGCGGTTGAGGCGGCTGGCTCTGTATGATGGACTCATCGGTGATCAACTGTTGTTTATTTTTATTCTTATAGAAGGCGGGCATGCACTCGTTGCTGCCGTTGGGATTATGGAGATTCACACGTGGCTTAAAGCTGTTGCCGTTGCGAGCATTCGGTGCCGAGTCCACGTTTCGCCATAGATTCATGCGGCGCAGTCGTCCCTCCAGTTCAATGTCATCGCAAGTGGCGATGCGCGGCATACTAAAGGTGAGAGACTCCTTGGAGCGATGCATGAGTGCGTGTACCATAGAATTCCGTATATCCAACAAATGCTGACGCGTATAATGCTGCATGGGTATATCCAATTTGGGGCCGGGTAATATCACTGCCGATTGTGTGTTGCGTAGCTTGGGCAGCCGCAGACTGCCCGAGACAGCCGTTGCCGAGATGCTGCGTGGTTTTTGTGTTGCCGCCTGTTGTGGTAACAACTGAGGCAACGATTTTTTGGCAGCTGGCTTGGCTTGATTTGGCGGCGGGCTCAGGTGCAAATCGCAGGACAACAGGCTTGTGGGCTGAGTATATGGCGTGGAGGCGCGTGCCGACAGCACCTGCAATGTCATTAAACTCTGGCTTTCATCATCATGAGCATTCCCTGCTGTTGCTCCTGCTGCTGTTGCTCCTGCTGGTGGCATGGGTATGGCCTCTTTGGATATGATCGCATTCGGAGCTTGACGCTGTTTGGCCAGCAATTTGCCAACTTTCATCTTTCTTTCCAGTTTGCGTATGACAGCGGGCTTGTTGCACTTCGGATGCACGATAATGGCTTGAGCGGACGGATTGATTGTACTTTTAACTGAACATGTAGGCGACATTTGGACAGCATCGGTTTTCCATTCTTCCAACATATTTGGTACGGACTGTTGGCCAAAACAATAACAATGATAATGTAATTGGAATGTGTTTAGCAAAATAAACAAACGAAAAAGCACAAATTGTCGATACTAGCGAAATTTTTCACAAGAATGTATTAGCGAAAAGTCAAACACGTAAATTTCAATATCATTTCCAAAACAGTAATTTATAATGTCAAACAAATGTACAGTATGCGGTATGTATGCTGTTTCTGCAGCCCAATCAGAGAACATTGACTATTGTAAGTAGTTAGCAAAATAAAATTCAACACACTTAATTAATTTTGATTACTTTCTCAGTAGGAGATAAGTTAAAAAATAATAAAAATTACGTAAAAAAAATGGCTTGCTATTGTTGTCGAACTTGGCATCCGATAAGGTGTTTCTTTTATAAATTAAAATCTTTAAACCCAAAATTTCTGGAATTGGCAGCATTTTATAGATTTTAATTTAAAATGAATTTCCAAAAAAAAAGTTATATATTTTAAACAAAACCTAAATTGCTCGTCACAAAAAAAAAAACTTCTTCCAATCCGAATTTTCATCCTAAAAGCTCTAAATAGAAAATTCTTTTTTATGAAAAACATTTTTTTTTCTAATTAATTTTTTTTTGCAGCCCTTTTGGGTTTAGTAGAATATTCAATTCAAAGTGCATGTTATTATTGCGACTATTTTAATGAGAGCCCACTGTAGGCACAATGCACCTAACTGTAATATGAAGCAGCTGTGGTGTTTTTTATATTTGACTCACATCGAAATTCGCTCGCTGCTGCTCTCGCTTGTGGGTCTCCATTTTTGTAATGGCCTCCTCCAGAGCGTCTTTTAACTTGATGGCGGTCAGTTTGGCATAGCCCTGACTAGTTGCCAATGCATTGATGGGCAATGGGGGCGGCGGTGGTGGCGCACAAGGATCTTCCCATTTTTCCGAATTCGCCTCGTCATCCTCAGTATCGGGCGCCCCGCTCGTTGCTGCCGGTGGTGGTTGTGGAGCTTGAACTGGTGTGGATGGTGGCGGCGGTGGAGGCATCGCAAGTTTCGCTTTCTCAACAGGTGTTAGCACTTGTTGGACATCAATATCAGCACCTTCATTATCCATTAAAAGGAAATGTTTTCGCTTGCTTTTGCGTTGCTCCTTTGGTGATTGCTTTGGTTCTAAAGCGCCAGCGCCATTTTCTTCTTTGATCACTTCTGCTTCGAGCATTTGCTTTGCACTAGTCGACATTTTCTGGTAGGTTGCGAATAATAATTTGCATGTGTTATTCGTATTCTTTGGTTATAGTTGTACTTACAATAATTTAATTATTTTTATTGGTAAAAAAAAACAAGCACTTTAAAATTTTAATGCAAAGTGTAACTTTATATATTGCAAAATGAAATCACGTTTATGGCGAGTTCGTAGATGCCGTTATTTTGTCTTTTCAATCGTGCGCCTGCTCATGGATGCAAATGTGTGTTGTGCATGTGTGGGTGAATTGAACTCATTTATTGAACCAAAAGAAAACCATGTAAGAAAGTTCACAACTTCCCACTGCGCTTATCGAACTATCGATAACACAAGTATCATGTAATTTAACAACCCTCGTAATGGGGTGCTATTTATGCGATGTAACCAATGTCACTAGCGCGAAAATAATTTAACTATCCGGAAAAATACACTTTTTTGAGGCTTAACTAACATCTATAAAGTAAACAGAATATATGAAATATTACTCAAGTTAATAGTTATTTAGTTGAGCTGTAACATATATTGCCATTGAAATTTAAAAGTGACAATCACTGTGATACCAATGACATGCTCATCTCTAGCATAATGCCATCATTAGTAGCCGTGTAGCTACGCTACAAGAAAAAAGATTCTTTTTCGTCTGGTAATATTTATTGAGATAAATCGATTGGGCAGCTACAGAAATAGTAATTTGAGTTGATTAAAATACCAGCAATAGAAGCAAGAACGCGTACTGGATGGATTTATAAGGTCAGTAAAGCGCTCAAATCTTTTACTATCGTAAACAAGCGTAACCTAACCTCAATTTTAAATGTCTAGCACCAAATTTGACGGAACGAAGGAAACAAAGGTAATAAATATTTAAACAAAATGACCCAATATCTGCCGCCAAATCTTTTGGCGTTATTCGCCTCACGGGATCCAATACCGTTTATGCCACCGGTGGATAAGTTGCCCCATGAAAAAAAATCTCGAGGCTACCTGGGCGTAGCCAAATTTATGAGCGACTTTGAAGACCCAAAGGACACACCACTACCCAAAACTGTGGAAACGCGCCAGGAGCGACTCGAGCGAAGGCGGCGCGAAAAAGCGGAACAAGTGGCTTATAAGCTAGAACGCGAAATCGCACTATGGGATCCAACCGAGATTAAGAACGCCACAGAGGATCCATTCCGTACATTGTTCATAGCGCGCATCAACTACGACACGTCCGAGTCCAAGTTGAGGCGCGAGTTCGAGTTCTACGGCCCCATCAAAAAGATCGTGCTCATTCACGACCAGGACTCAGGTAAATTGTGTTTACTAATTTGTTCACCGTAAATATTACTTCATTTTTAGATTGAAGAAATATTTTTGTTCTGCATATTTACGAATGTTTTATCTTACAGGTAAACCCAAGGGCTACGCCTTTATTGAGTATGAGCATGAGCGAGATATGCACGCGGCGTACAAGCACGCCGATGGTAAGAAGATAGACAGCAAGCGCGTCCTGGTGGATGTTGAACGCGCTCGGACCGTCAAGGGATGGCTGCCCCGACGCCTGGGTGGCGGTTTGGGTGGCACACGGCGAGGTGGCAACGATGTGAATATCAAGCACTCTGGCCGCGAGGACAATGAACGTGAGCGTGAACGCTATCGTTTGGAGCGTGAGCGCGAGGATCGTGAGGGTGGTGTGCGTGGTGGAGCCAACAATGGCGTCGATGCACGTGGTGGGCGCCCTCCGTACGGCGGAGTCGTGGCCGGTGAGAGGCGTCGCTCGCGCTCCCGAGATCGCAGAGATCGTGATCGGGAACGTGGCGCACGTGTCGGTCGCTCGCGCAGCCGTTCGCGCGAACGCCGAAAACGTCGTGCCGGCAGCAGGGAGCGCGACTATGATGATTTCGATGGACGACGCGACAGGCGGGACAGGGAGCGTGATCGTGATCGCGAGCGTGAAAAGAAAAAGAAGCGTTCCAAGTCACGAGAGCGTGACTCATCGCGCGAAAGGCGCGATCGCAAGCGTGAGCGTCGGGATCGCGATCGGGGAGGTGCTGATCGCAGTGCTGGCGGCGGTGATCGCGATGTCAAGGAACGCAAACCAGACTTCCGTGAAATGGATATGATTAAGATTAAGGAGGAGCCAATTGATGACGGCTATCCAACGTTTTCCATGAATGACTATCAAAACACGGCAATCAAACGCGAAATGGACGATGAGAACGAGGAGAAGTATCGGCCGCCCGCTGCACATCACAATATGTTCAGTGTGCCCCCACCGCCGATACTTCCACGCAGCAACAATCCAGACAATGGTGGCCAAAATGCCAGCGATCCAACCTGGTGGCGACAGTGAGACCCTGCCTTGTCGCAGCGATGCAACAACCAACAACAACAACAATTGGTAATCGAGTACGATAACAATTTTCAGAGTTTTTGTGTAATTATCCTGCGCTGGTAACACTACAATTAGAACTGTAACCACCATCACCATTTAGCACGATCGAATGTATCGATTGTTTTTAAATATTTATTCAATTGAAATTTGAAATTCATAGCCAGAAACAGCCAGTGGGACGATGCAGTTCGGAAACAACGAAGCGTAAGACATGCTGTAAGTCCGTTTTAAGCTGGGAGCACTTTTCAATTTCTATATTTAAATTTATCATGAAAGCAAAACAAGTAAAAAAAAAAAAAAAACAAAAATAACTAAACAGAACAAAACAAACACAAAAACGTAAATCAACAAAAAATTGTGCATAGCTTAAATACGTTTAAATATGTAAGTAAATCTTAACAATTGAAATGAAGAGTAAGTAAAAATAAATCAGATCAACATGTGTTTGTTTCCCCACCTTTGGTAAGGGGGTATAAGGGAATGCTTTGGTATACCATATATGACTATCCGGATTCCGAGTACTGATTGGTTTGTTTCATCGAAACTATGTGTAAAATTATTACATTTAAAGTGTTAATCGCTTAGAAAAAACAAAAACAAAACAAAACAAAAACAAAAAAACACATTTTTAATATGTGCGCTAACTCGTGCCATTTTGTTTTCTTTATCTTTTTGCAGTTTTCAATATTGAAAATCTGAAAATCTCTAATGTACGATATGTATATTGAATATACGTCCAGAGTGTGTGAAAACAGATCATAAGTATTTCAACAAACAAAAACAATTAGTTCGAAAATCCAAAACGATTCCCCAAAAAGTACTCAAAACTTGACCCATTAGTAACTTATCAAATCAGGTAATTTCTTCTCTACACAAATCTCACTAATCCATGCGTTTACCGTTCTAGGCCAACACTAGAAACGTGGTGGCTCCCTGGGACGCCAGATCAGCTTATTCAATTGGTGTACCATAGCTCTATCCAAACCTGGGTCTGTGAGTAAGTTTTAATCGGGCCACTTTTTCGAAATATCTGACGATTGTAAGTTTTTGCGAGCTGGTTGTTGGTTCTTGGTAAGATTTCTGTCCAAACGACTTGGTCAAATACTGAAAAACGAAAACAAAAACAAAAAACCAAAGCGTTAATTCCGAATGCACACAATGTTGGATATTCTTTGATCTTGATGGGGTGAGGTATGCCCTTTGAAATGTTTATGTATGGTACTTATATATCAAGTTGATATCGTAGTAATCAATTTTCGATCTCGATCTTTTCAAGTACGTTTGGTGATTGTTTGTGTGGCACCTGTACAAGAGGACCACACCACGGAATATATATTTCGAAACAGCGCTCAGGTTTGTTATTGGTCGTTTTCCGTTTGGCGCCTATAACTGGTAAGGGTCAGTCAATAAGGTTCACTCAAAGTGTTAAAGTTGCTGTAGCATATGGGTATGTTGGACATCTACCCAATGCCTCCAAAAACGAATGGTATAGGGCGGAAAGTTCACGAATATCTAATATCTACTAACTGATTGCAAAAGCCAAAAAAAATGGAGGCAAGTCAAACTGTGGAAACAAAATTTCGAAGCTAAGGGATTTCCGAAAATAGTTTCTGTAAATATTATAAATTCAGACAGGTCCAACATAAGCTTTGTTTCATTTATATTTATCATAGAATTGAATTTCACAAAACTTATTTCTTAAAGTAGCTGGTTTTAAGCAAAGCAAATGTATGACCTATTTGAATTTGCATTTGTATTTTTGTTGTTCGACAGATGTGCTATTACTGAATACTTCCAAAAATAAAGTATTTTATAAAAGCAAACCAAATTGAAAACAAATTTGTTTTTTTTTTCTTGTGTAAAACACAAATATTTAAAGTTGGCTGAATACCCTACTTTAGAAAGCTTAACTTGACAAAGCCATACAAATTATGTTGAAAATATACAATATTTATCAAAATAGATTTCGATTGGTTTTAAAATATGAAAGGCCTATATATATTTTTTTTTGTGGGCCAACAATTACACTATATGAGATGCAGTTGTAATGTTTTTTCTTTTGTTGCACGTGTTCATGATTTAAAATTGAATAGCGCGCCAAATTGTTTTGGTGTTGTCGATACGATTCCATGATAAAATGAAAATAGTCAGCCTATCGCTATCGATAACCAGCTTGGCTGGTTTTTTCGATAAGCCTGACTATGAAGTAACTTTAATATCTTAAAATGGGCACTAGTCTTAATTAACATTGTGTTCTTAGTTAACACGCTTTTATAGGATTATTGCCAACATTAAGCGTTTTCGTATCAAGATACTACATCAATTATCATTTTGCCAAATTAATTCCGATATCGATTATTCAAATACATATGTGCAAATTGATTTTGTGTCCCTTATAAAGTAGGCATTGTAAAAACAGATTAATTACAATCATTTAAATCAATATAAAAATATTTACTTATAATTAAGTGCCAACCTAATAAAGTTAAGAATCTGTCTCCATCCTATTTTTTTTGCAATTAAATTGGTTCTTCATTGAAGTGCAACCCTGCCTGTCGGCGTCGTGGTAATTTTTAGTGCATTATCTTGCTGATAATTTTTTCGCCGTGCGAATAGGGAGACACTCAAAATACAACCATTTTTTGGCGTGTGTGTAGCTAGCGCAAGCCGCTTGGTAATCTTAAAAGAAGGAAGCGAGTGGTGAAACGTATTCAAAAGTAAGAAAATTTTCTATTTGCAAACGCAATTTTACAGTGCAAATCAGTAAATATATAATAAAAGGTGAATTCTTATTAATTTATGCGGGTTCTTTACATTATTGTTCAGCACGCACGCCCGGCATCATTGCATTTTACATTTGTGAATATCGTCAAGCGCGTACATAGCGAAAAAAAAACATGTCTGACGAAAAGAAGGGAGGCGAAACCGAGCACATCAATCTGAAAGTACTTGGACAGGATAATGCGGTGGTCCAATTTAAAATTAAGAAACACACACCTTTGCGAAAGCTGATGAATGCCTACTGTGACCGTGCCGGACTTTCCATGCAGGTGGTACGCTTCCGTTTTGACGGTCAGCCTATCAATGAGAACGACACTCCGACCTCGCTTGAGATGGAGGAGGGCGATACTATTGAGGTGTACCAGCAGCAGACCGGCGGTGTTTATTAATTATATACTTGTATGAATGTAGTTAAGCTAGTTACTCTTCATTTTAACGACAACAACAAAAACAGCAGCAACAACAACAATTAAGCGAGCATTATTCTACATAAATAAACAAAAGAAAAATATCAATTCTGTTGTTCAGTTTGGTTTTTTTTTTGTGTACACACAATGAAAACAACTAAAAGAAGTATCCCCACAAAGATCTAGATATTTGATAAAAGAAAAATAAGCAAAAAACTGGAAAATAAAGCATTTTGTAAACTATAATTTAAGAACGATTCCTGAAAAAATTATTTTGTATTGGTTTGTCAAACTTTGGTTTTGGTGGGTAAATTGCCGGTGGCGCGCATTTCCCGCTTTATATCCCTAATGCTGCCACACACACGCACACGTGAAGCGCTTGTAAAATGGTGTGTGTGTGTGTATGTGTGAGGGCTTCAACATTGTTGGTACACACAGACACGAATTGTGTACAGTACAGCAACTGTGGTTGCTTGTGTGTATGTGTGTGAAAACGAGTATACATACACAATGCAGGCAGACAGACATCTCTGTCCATGTGTAAACGGAAAACATACATAAATAGATATATACATTTGCTTATATACATAGATTAACATGATTTCATGGGCGTTATATATCAGGTAAAAATTTAGATCTATGGCGACATAATCATTTAGATTTAGAAACATAACCTCAAAATACATATATGGAAAAGATGACGTCATCCACAGTGGAAGGGTAGTGAATAGATACATACATACGTATGCGTGTATGGGTTAACATAACATAACCTTAAAAATTGTGGGCCAGACGATTCAAAATTTCGAAAATATATGAAATTTAGATAGCACCGGGTATACATGGGGATGTACATGGTAAAAACTTATATTTCTTTGAAAAGAGTTGAATTATTAATTACACTGTGCACACATACACAATGTATATATGTATGTGTATGTGCATATGCATGTTAATAGATAACTTACTGAAAAATATTTTTTGTATATTTGTAAGAATAAACTTTAATTTTTTAACGAAAAAACTGTACAGGCGAAAATATTGTTAATTCTTACGTATCTAAAAAAAACATTATCATAAAAGGCACCATTCCCCCATTAGAGCAATTAACAAAATATAAATATGAACTACTCGACTTATACTATATTAAACCCATTCCTTAGGATTGCGCAGAACCATTAACAAATCGTTTTCCTTGGATGTGGACTTCGGCTCATGCATATATTCCCATCGGGCGTGCAATGGCAGCGACATCAGAATACTCTCATAGCGCGCTCCCGGCGTGTACAGGCCAAACTTGGTGCCACGATCATAGATGAGGTTGAACTCCACGTAGCGGCCACGTCGAAGGAGCTGCCACTGTCGCTCGTTGGTGCCATAGTCGGCATTCTTGTGCCTCTGCACCAGCGGCAGATACGATGGGATTACGGCACGAGCGCAGCTGGTTACAAAATTGAAGGCGCTGTCCTGGCTGGGCTCATCGATGTCATCGAAGAAGATGCCACCGATGCCGCGCGACTCGTTGCGATGCTTGATGTGGAAGTAATCGTCGCACCATTTCTTAAACTTGGGATAGTAGCTGGAGTCGTGCTCGTCACAGGCGCTCTTGAGCGTCTTGTGGAAATGCCGCGCATCGTTCTCATCCAGGTAGTAGGGCGTCAGATCTGTGCCGCCGCCGAACCACCATTGTTTCTTGCCATCGGGCAGCTCCACTTCGAAATAGCGATAGTTGAAGTGTATGGTCGGCACATGGGGATTACGCGGATGTATTACAGCACTGACGCCGCTGGCGAAAAATGGCAGCTTCACGTTCTCCTTCAATTCTTTGCCCCGCGCTCGCATCTGCTGTACAGCGGCTGGTGGCAGCATGCCCGTCACGACGGACACATTGACGCCGGCCTTTTCGAAGACTTCGCCGTCTTGCAGGACGCAGGTGACGCCGCCGCCACCCTCTTTGCGCAGCCAACGGTCCACCTTGAATTTCTGGCCACTGAACTCCTCGGACTCGAGAGCGCGACAGAATTCGGCTTGAATCTCCATGATCATCAGCTCCATGCGATGGCGCATGTTTTCTTCATCCTCCAGCAAGATGGACTGATCCGTAATGGGCTCTGCCATGTACTTGGATATGTTCAACTTACGACTGACCTTTGCGGCCTCTGTTTGTGCGTACGTGACCGTTGCGAAGGTGGAAAGGCCCAGCCCAGTGCCAAGCAAAAAGCCGCGTACATGTTGGCTTTTCATCCGTCGCCCGAGCTGGAAGGTGCCCAGGGACACCAGGGATATTGTGTGTCTTAAAGCGTTCATTTTTAGACGCTTTATTGCATATAAAACTCTTTTATGGCTACGCACAGTCTTTGTTATCTATCTTCTTCTTGCGCCGGCATTTAAAGGCCACCTGATAACATTGTTATCGAGTTTACATATGTATATCGATAACAAAATAGTCGCCGCTTATTTCGATAAAGAACAGTTACTTTTTACTTACATCTGCATAGACAAATATAAATTGAGTGCTTGTGTTTTCAAAATGGATTTTGATACTGAGTTCAGTGATATGGTTCACAAAATGGAAGCTGATAAAACACTCCATTCGACAATTTCTTTGGTCTCCCCGGACAACAATTCGTCTTGTTCAGATGAAGCACTTTACCACGAGCAGTCAACAAGAAGCTTGAACCAATCAGACTCGATGAAAAATAATACAAATGATGAAATGACAGAGTATGAGGATAAAGAAACATTGACTGAATCGCCTGGAACATTCATAAACAACTTAAACAATGATCAGCAAAAGCAACTTAGTATCTTGGAACATACAAATTTGATGAGCTCAATCGGAAATAGGAGGAACAAGGATTATCTGTACCAAACCAGAGATAGTCCCTGTACCCCAGTTAATAATGCCTCGCCGCACTATGATAGAAATTCCCGTTTAGTTAGGCAACGATTCCGTCGCATTTGAAATGCAGAAAATATTTTGTTTAATGCGCTGTATTTATTTAAATTATAATTGAATACATGAAATAAAATTTTTTTCTTTCTATTACTCTTTCAATTTTTGTTCGCATTTGGGCAGCCCTGGCGCCAAAGACTACAAGTATCGATTTTAAAATTACCCGACCATTTGCAGCGCGTCGATACTTACTCGTGTACGATCAAGTCATTTGAACAGAAGCGGCTGCAAAATTTGTCTTTTTCCTTATTACATATTTTTTGCCTTTCAAGTGATTAACTTTACACGCTAATTGTGTGTTTGGCATTGCAAAATAAGAACATTTGTATTCGGTGTGTGAAGACTTAGTTATTGCGTTATTATAAGTAAAAGAGGACGCAGCCAATATGTCTGGCCTGGAAAAATTTCAAGACACTCCGGCTTGGCGTCAGAAATTGCTCAACCATTTGCTTCTGGATCGGTAAATAGATAAATATCTGTAAATAACTGTAAAATGGACAAAGTTAGCTCGAGTGTAGCATGAATTATTTTGAAATACTCTGCGTGTGATATATCGTAAAAACATAACCAAAAAAATACAACTTTTCATTTAGTGTAGTGTCAGGCACATATTTGCGTACAAAATAGATCGATTATCTTAATTTTTTCTCGCATTCATAAGGCCCAAACCTGCCGCACCGAAACCCCAACGAGAATCAATGGAGCGCCGCCACAGCCTAGACATTGTCCTGGACTTTAAGGCATTGATGCAGGCCCGCAAGGCCCAGCTCGAGAAGCAGCATCAGCGCCAGAATCACATAACCAGCTCGCCCATAAATCTAAGCGTCAAAACCGATAGCATGTTCCGAGTCCTCAACGAAACGCAGCAGCAAAATGCCGACGAGAGATTCGATGCGCTCGAACGCATGTGCGATAAAACCGGCTCCGATCCTGATACCCCAGTTAATAATGCCTCGCCGCACTATGATAGAAAATCCCGTTTAGTTAGGCAACGATTCCGTCGCATTTGAAATGCAGAAAATATTTTGTTTAATGCGCTGTATTTATTTAAATTATAATTGAATACATGAAATAAAATTTTTTTCTTTCTATTACTCTTTCAATTTTTGTTCGCATTTGTGCAGCCCTGGCGCCAAAGAGTGCAAGTATCCATTTTAAAATTACCCGACCATTTGCAGCGCGTCGATACTTACTCGTGTACGATCAAGTCATTTGAACAGAAGCGGCTGCAAAATTTGTCTTTTTCCTTATTACATATTTTTTGCTTTTCAAGTGAGTAACCTTACGCGCTAATTGTGTGTTTGGCATTGCAAAATAAGAACATTTATATTCGGTGTGTGAAGACTTAGTTATTGCGTTATTATAAGTAAAAGAAGGACGCATCCAATATGTCTGGCCTGGAAAAATTTCAAGACACTCCGGCTTGGCGTCAGAAATTGCTCAACCATTTGCTTCTGGATCGGTAAATAGATAAATATCTGTAAATAACTGTAAAATGGACAAAGTTAGCTCGAGTGTAGCATGAATTATTTTGAAATACTCTGCGTGTGATATATCGTAAAAACATAACCAAAAAAATACAACTTTTCATTTAGTGTAGTGTCAGGCACATATTTGCGTACAAAATAGATCGATTATTTTAAGTTTTTCTCGCATTCATAAGGTCCTCACCTGCCGCACCGAAACCCCAACGAGAATCAATGGAGCGCCGCCACAGCTTAGACATTGTCCTGGACTTTAAGGCATTGATGCAGGCCCGCAAGGCCCAGTTGGAGAATCAGCATCAGCGCGAGAATCACATAACCAGCTCGGCCATAAATCTAAGCGTCAAAACCGATAGCATGTTCCGAGTCCTCAACAAAACGCAGCAGCAAAATGCCGACGAGAGATTCGATGCGCTCGAACGCATGTGCGATAAAACCGGCTCCGATCCTGATACCCCAGTTAATAATGCCTCGCCGCACTATGATAGAAAATCCCGTTTAGTTAGGCAACGATTCCGTCGCATTTGAAATGCAGAAAATATTTTGTTTAATGCGCTGTATTTATTTAAATTATAATTGAATACATGAAATACAATTTTTTTCTTTCTATTACTCTTTCAATTTTTGTTCGCATTTGGGCAGCCCTGGCGCCAAAGACTACAAGTATCGATTTTAAAATTACCCGACCATTTGCAGCGCGTCGATACTTACTCGTGTACGATCAAGTCATTTGAACAGAAGCGGCTGCAAAATTTGTCTATTTCCTTATTACATATTTTTTGCCTTTCAAGTGATTAACTTTACACGCTAATTGTGTGTTTGGCATTGCAAAATAAGAACATTTGTATTCGGTGTGTGAAGACTTAGTTATTGCGTTATTATAAGTAAAAGAAGGAGGCATCCAATATGTCTGGCCTGGAAAAATTTCAAGACACGCCGGCTTGGCGTCAGAAATTGCTCAACCATTTGCTTCTGGATCGGTAAATAGATAAATATCTGTAAATAACTGTAAAATGGACAAAGTTAGCTCGAGTGTAGCATGAATTATTTTGAAATACTCTGCGTGTGATATATCGTAAAAACATAACCAAAAAAATACAACTTTTCATTTAGTGTAGTGTCAGGCACATATTTGCGTACAAAATAGATCGATTATTTTAAGTTTTTCTCGCATTCATAAGGCCTCACCTGCCGCACCGAAACCCCAACGAGAATCAATGGAGCGCCGCCACAGCTTAGACATTGTCCTGGACTTTAAGGCATTGATGCAGGCCCGCAAGGCCCAGTTGGAGAATCAGCATCAGCGCGAGAATCACATAACCAGCTCGGCCATAAATCTAAGCGTCAAAACCGATAGCATGTTCCGAGTCCTCAACGAAACGCAGCAGCAAAATGCCGACGAGAGATTCGATGCGCTCGAACGCATGTGCGATAAAACCGGCTCCGATCCTGATACCCCAGTTAATAATGCCTCGCCGCACTATGATAGAAAATCCCGTTTAGTTAGGCAACGATTCCGTCGCATTTGAAATGCAGAAAATATTTTGTTTAATGCGCTGTATTTATTTAAATTATAATTGAATACATGAAATAAAATTTTTTTCTTTCTATTACTCTTTCAATTTTTGTTCGCATTTGTGCAGCCCTGGCGCCAAAGAGTGCAAGTATCCATTTTAAAATTACCCGACCATTTGCAGCGCGTCGATACTTACTCGTGTACGATCAAGTCATTTGAACAGAAGCGGCTGCAAAATTTGTCTTTTTCCTTATTACATATTTTTTGCTTTTCAAGTGAGTAACCTTACACGCTAATTGTGTGTTTGGCATTGCAAAATAAGAACATTTATATTCGGTGTGTGAAGACTTAGTTATTGCGTTATTATAAGTAAAAGAAGGACGCATCCAATATGTCTGGCCTGGAAAAATTTCAAGACACTCCGGCTTGGCGTCAGAAATTGCTCAACCATTTGCTTCTGGATCGGTAAATAGATAAATATCTGTAAATAACTGTAAAATGGACAAAGTTAGCTCGAGTGTAGCATGAATTATTTTGAAATACTCTGCATGTGATATATCGTAAAAACATAACCAAAAAAATACAACTCTTCATTTAGTGTCAGGCACATATTTGCGTACAAAATAGATCGATTATCTTAATTTTTTCTCGCATTCATAAGGCCCAAACCTGCCGCACCGAAACCCCAACGAGAATCAATGGAGCGCCGCCACAGCCTAGACATTGTCCTGGACTTTAAGGCATTGATGCAGGCCCGCAAGGCCCAGCTGGAGAAGCAGCATCAGCGCGAGAATCACACGACCAGCTCGGCCATAAATCTAAGCGTCAAAACCGACAGCGAAACGCAGCAACAAAATGCGGACGAGAGTTTCGATGCGCTCGAACGCATGTGCGATAAAACCGGATCCGATCCTGATAGCACACTGTTCCAATACCTGAACAGCGATGATAAGGAGAAGGTTTTGGCCTTAGCCAAGGAGCGCAGTTCTCGTGCAGATAAATGTGAGTCTATATGTGGGCTGATTAAAATCAGCTCTAAAATCCCGATGAATTTAAAATCAGTTTTTGGGCGTAATTTTGTTAGACGAATGTAGTTAAAAACTGTGGCCAATTGCTGCCTGAATCCAAATGTTAAAAAGTAGCTAAATTAGCATTCCAAGCACAGCAAGAAGAAGGCATCGCCGACCGCATTCCCGATCCGTCAGTCCGTCAGTTCATATACACCCATTGATCTCGGTTAATTAGGGAATTATATAGAAATTCGACCTGAAGTTGTTTTCATTATTAAACTCTTACGCTTGCAATTCAAAATTATGTGAGTTTACGTGAGATGAGTTTAAGGATAAAAAAACAAATGAGTTATTATGTATTTTATAGTAAGGTGCTGAGGGAAACATGTTTGCTCTTGTGTGGAAACGAATGTTACTGCAATTCGTAGTCAGGTTCAGGCTAGCTTCTAGTCAAGCATGTCCATAACAAAGTAACTTACATGATTTTATTATGCAGCTGGTGATATGGAAATGTGTGCAATGCGTCGCATGCTGGACGATGTAGGTGACCAGGATCAGCTGTGCAACGAAAGTCCGCTGAAGAGTGCTGAGTGCACACAGCTGGAGGATGTCGAGGCGCCTTCTCGCTTTTGGGATAATGATTTCACAATCAATGGCAACGATTCAGCTTTTCAGCCAACCGCACAGACGTCGCCTGTGAAAATGGTCGGCCTGCTGCGACCCTCAACCATATTGGAGGCCAACGAGGCCGACCTGACGGGCCAGCAGTCCGACGAGTCGTCGTCGCACAACAGCAGCTTTCTGACCGCTCACACCTTGAAAACGGCTCAAAGCAGCGAGACAATCGCATCTGGTTCGAGCTGCTACGAGACGGCCGCTGACAATTCGTTGGCCAGCAGCTCGAAGGAGGCAACAACGTTGAGCGTTGATGACTTGTTTTATGCGGCCATTGCCAAGGCCAAGCCACATGGCATGTCCGAGGGCGAGCAACAAGAGCTCTTAGGCGATTTGCATGAAACTCTAATGGATCTGGCGGTCAACGATGCAGCTGACAGCACGATTATCGAGTTGTCTTCATCCAGCGAGGAGGAGGAGGAGGAGGGGAATAAACAAGAACAATCTTCCCTAATTTATTCAGAAGCAGAAGAAGAAGACAAGGAGAACAAGTCAATACATTTGAACGGCACCATGGAGGAAATGGAGTATATGATGCAAAAAGCACGTGAATATATGGCTGCCAAGAAGACATCACCATCGCCATCGCCATCGCCATCGCCGTCGCCATCGCCATCGCCCTCGCCAGCCAAACCCATATCCGATCCTGATGTAATTCATTTGCATCAGAAACTGCCCAAGCAGAATACATTTTTAGTTGACGCCCCAAATTAAGGTCTCATCGCCGCTTCGCCAAGGCAGCTCCAAGCTGCCAACTGGTTCTGGCAGACCGCGCTATCCCATAAATATGGATCCGCCAAAAACCAAGTTCTTCAAGCATCCTTCGGCCATACCAATGCGACGCCAATTGAAAATCCAAAAAGATCATTTTGCACACATTGTCAGTCCCATACGCACCTATACACAAAAGTCGGGCACCGCGCCACTAATGAGCATGTTCCGGGAAAAGCCGAATATCAACGATGTATTCAATAAGCTGAGCATGAAGGAACTGGAGGAGGAGTCACGTCTGTGCCAATTGCAGCGCGGACAGACAGTTGCATCTGGCAATTGCAACCTACCGAAGATAAGTCCTGACTGCTTTCATCCTGCTGCTCGATTGCTGCCCAAGAAGGCATACATTTCGTCTGAGCTGAAGCAGGTGAGTTTAAAGGGAATTCGACACAAGAAATAAATGATTCCGGGCTTGTATTCGATTGCGAGTAAAACTAATCTAAATTTAATGAAAAATATTTTACCGTCTAAATTTGATCCATACTTATTGTCCGATAATAACAAACACTTTTCCCCACCAGTTCGTGGATGAACGCACTCCAATGCCGATGCCGAATGTGCCGAAAATACAAAAGTATCTGGATTCGGCTGTGGAGCCGACGGTGCTGCGCCACGATGGCAAGATGAAAATGCCCGCCCAGAGCAACAGCAACAGCAACAGAAATACATCGCAAATACCACGCCGTCCCAATCAGAGTCTTGCCGATCTGTCGCTTGCCTCGGGCGACATCTCGATGTACACGCTTAAGGATGCCCAAAAGTTTTAATTATTATTGAAAAAACACAACAAGAAAGGAGATTTTAAATGGGATTCGTAACAATTTTATCACGCGAATCGCGATTTGTTTTTAAGTTTATAACAAATACACACTAAGATACAACACACGCAACAATTAGTAACTAGTAAATGCCATCGATTACTTTGTGGGCTCGGCCATACTTATGCGTTCTTAGCCTGAGGTCCTTTCCAGGCACGATTCACCTTCGATTCGGAAGCTCTGCCCAGTTCCGTGCATATGTAGCGTCCCACTTCAATGAGCTTGTCCAAATTGACGCCCGTATTTATGCCCATGCCGTGCAGCATATAGACGACATCCTCAGTAGCTGCATTGCCGGAGGCGCCGCGTGCATAAGGACAGCCACCCAGACCGGAGACGGAGGCGTCGACAACGCGTATTCCGTATTCGAGCGAAGTTAAAATGTTCGACAAGGCCTGGCCGTATGTATCATGGCAGTGTACGGCCAGTTGCTCTGCGGGCACAGCGCGCGTCACCTCGTCCAGCATTTTGCGCATGCTGCCCGGCGTGCCCACACCGATGGTGTCTCCCAGCGAGATCTCATAGCAGCCCATGTCGTGCAGTGCTGCCACCACCTGGACCACAGCCTTGGGCGGCACAGCCCCCTCGTAGGGACAGCCCACCTAGAAGATACATAAGAGCTGTAGCTAGTATCACAGCACAATTGTCACTATTTGCAGAACCATGCTCACCACAGTCGAAACGTAGCCGCGCACGCGAACTCCATGTTGCTTGGCGGCTGCAAGGACGGGCTTAAAGCGCTCAATGGCCTCGGCCGCCGTACAATTGACATTTTTAAGCGAAAACGCATCGGATGCAGCTCCAAAAACAGCCACCTCCTCGGCGCCCGCCTTCAAAGCGCTCTCGAATCCTTTAAGATTGGGCGTCAGCACGGGATAACTTATGCCAGGCACACGGCGTATGCCGCGCAAAACCTCCGCATTGTCACCCATTTGGGGTACCCATTTGGCGCTAACAAAACTGGTGGCCTCGATTGTTTGCAGTCCAGTCTCCGACAGACGATCTATAAGCTCGATCTTTGTGGCAGCGGGCAGCAGTTTGGGCTCGTTTTGCAGGCCATCGCGCGGTCCCACCTCCACAATACGCACTGAAGCCGATGACAACTGGGACATCCGCCTCGCAGTCTTGCCCTGTAGGTATTTGGATTTTATTGGGATTGGGTACTATGCTATACGGCGGACTTACAGTGGCATAGCACTGGAATAGAGGGCGTGCCAAATATCGTGGAATAAGCATAATGGCGAATATATAAAGAGCAACTTGTAGAGTGCACTGCTTCTTCTTCAACAAAACAAACAGCTGTTGCTTATCAGAATGATCTAGAGTTATCTACTAATTATATAAAACGTTCGGGCAAATATCATTAAAACATTAAAGTCCATATAAAAATGCTTGTTTTCATGGGACAGCATACAATTGTCTTTAGCAGGATAATTGTCTTTAAATTAAAGAGTGAATGCACTTATTTAAATATTTGAAAGTAACATCGATAACTTGCTATCGATAATGCTGTGAGTTGTTGCGATCGATTAGAAAAGTCGGTGTTTTTTTTAAATATAAGTGAATATGCTAAACTTATATTCGCTTATATTTAAATTGAGAAAATTGTGTTGCACTGTAGCTCTTAATATTTGCATATTTAAATAGAATGAATTGGCGCCAAAAAGAAACTATCGATTATTGCAGCTGTACTATCGAAGTCACGACTACTTTGTGCTATTCTCATCTCTAGCTCCCATTCACGGCACGCGCAGACAAATGGAAAACGACAACAATCAAAAAGAAACGGATACAAAAAGCATTAAGGACGAGAGCGATGAAAGCGATGACGAGAACGAGGATGTGTTCCACTTTGAAACGGAGCACTTGGCATTACGTGGCAATCAATGCTATAGCAACCTGCTGCGGACCATTGCCACGCTGCAGGCTCAGCGCATACGCGTCCATCAACAAATAGACGAGCTGGAGAAAGCGCGCGATTTGTATCTGAAGAATCCGCAACTGTTGCTGGACAGGCTGCGCAACAAGGAGCCGCTAATAGCGCCCAATTACTTAACCCCAATTCGCCTGCCTGAGTTGCCTACATTAACAGTTAAGCAAGAAGTCAAAACCGAGACACCAGCGCCCCATTCTCAGCCCATTGAGGAGGACAAGAACAATAAAAATGGCAGCAAAACGCAAACGCGTCTGTGGACGAACGAGGAGCAACTACGCCTGGAACAGCTGCTCATCGAGTATCCGCCGGAAGAGGTGGAAATGCGGCGCTTTGGCAAAATCGCCAAAGCGCTGGGCAATCGAACGGCACAACAAGTTTTCAGCCGTGTCCAGAAGTACTTTCAGAAGCTCCACGATGCCGGAATGCCTGTGCCGGGTCGCCTGCCCAAGTACAGGCGAGCGGGCGGCCCTACACGACCCAAGTTTCATGTACGCCGTTCCACATTCTTTCCGGCCCAGAATATACAAATACAAATGCCCGAGGATGAATACACATTGGATGACCTAATGCCCGTTGCGCCGTCGCCGCCGCCAACAGCAGCAGTCAAAATCGAACCAAAGCTGGAGCCCGATGCGCTCGAAACGGAGACGCAGCGTAAGAAGCTACTACAGCTGAAAATATTAACAGCCATACGCGACGAAAAGGTACAAACAGAGGACGGCTACAGTCCCGATCCGCTGGCGCCCAAGTGCGCCGAATGCGAGGAGTCGGCCGTAACGCAAAAGCGTTGGCATTGCAACAGTTGCTATTGCTACCTAAATCTGTGCGGCGATTGCCTCGCCCATCAATTGATCACCGAGCAATTCGAGCACTTGGCCCACGATGTGGTTGAGGATCATGAGACATGATATAAACACGCGCAGCTAAGCTTCGCAGCATTCGTTAAAGTAAGTGTAAGTAGTTATTCATAATAAAATAAAATGCAGCAGCTTCTACCTCCAGGACAAATTTGTTGCATTTCATATCTTGACGGATTTCATTATAATTTGTCATTAATTGTGTAAACCATAGAAGTAGATATCTAGGGCCTTATATTCAGAATGGGAAGCCCAAGGAAAACTCCTCTAGTTGGGTTTTAAAACATCTTTGCACCCAGGTTTTGATTCAAACCTTGCAATATATTATCAAATTTTTTATAAAACAATTCGGTATTCAATTTGTAATCGCCCATTCTGCTGAAAATATTGCAAACTATAAATATTTCCATTTAGAAATTGCGGGCTAGATTGGGTCTCTACCCAAAATTGGCATCTACCAAATGTGGTTAGATAAATCCATTCGTTGGGGCCTAGGATTTTAATACTTTGGGATTGAGTATCTAAAAGTCGAAAGCTTTTAATTGTAGAATTAACATTTCGCTCGCTCGTATCGGATCGCTAAAAGGCTTTCCTTTGTCCGTTGGTCCATATATGAGGAACATTTTCTTTTGCTTGATATTACAAGAGTTCTGTTTCCAACTTAGTCTAAATTATGTCAAGATCGTGCTTGCTGCAGTAACAAAATGCTCTAAACAAATATATTTTGATATTTGTATACAAATAAAATTGAATCTTCGGCACACTGAAGATAACTTTTATTTAATATTTAAAATGAATTTAAACAAAAAATTTCTGTGGAATATTGTTGCCATACGCAACGGCTCAAAGAATTATTTATTTGATTTCAAAACATTCGCTCGGAATGCCAACTAATCATACAAACATATTTACATTTATTATTTATTTATATGCGTACGTGTTACACAAACTCGAGTCCCAGCTCAACCATTGAAGTGAAGAATTTATTGGAAAATTGCAAAGATTGTTTACGTACATATTGCATAGATTGTACATAAACTGGAATTATAAGGAAAGCATGACATTAAACTAAAGCCTTATCCGGTTACCCCCACGATGAGCTAATTCTTTGGTTATGCGCGTGCCCTAGCCGGGATTGGTAGCTCAGCTCTTGACACGCGCCGCGCTGCGTTTGCCCTCGATCCATTGCTCGATCTCAAGCTTGAGCGCCGCATTCGACTTGACCTTGTCCATGGTGAGGGGTTCGCGATTGAATGGATCTGTCTGATCGCTAAGCAGGTGGCGAGCAATTGTGGAACGATCGACGGTCACATTTGAGCTGGGCAGCACCACGGGATCGGTCATGAGCGTTGATATAATCGGATCCAGATACTCTTCGGGCGCATCGGCCAGCAGCTCTTGCTCCTCCTTGTAGTCGTCGCCCATTTTCTGCACCTTGGCCGCAAACTCGGCCATGTCGCCAATTAGCTGACCACCACCGATGCGTATCAATATATTCTCGGCATAGCCGAATAGCTGATGGCTGTAGGAGCGTCCATCCTGGGATACGGCCAGGCAAAAGGAATTGTCCGTACTTAGATTTATGTAGATGTGCGCTATCTCCAGCACCATTTGCGCCGGATCAAACTCAAACTCCTTCTTGTCCTTCACCTTGAAGCGTTCACGCTGCGGCCCCACCAAATGCAATAGAAAATAGTTGAGCATGGCCGCAATGCGATCGACCATGCTGTTATGGCAGAAGATGCTCTTGATCTCGCTGGTCAGCAGCTTTAGCAGATTGATGGTATCACGGCCCAGTATATTATCGAAGCGTGCCAACATGCCCAGATGATGCAGATTGGTGGTCTGCTGTTGACGCTCGCTGTGCGACAGATTATTCCATTCGCCGTTGTCTTGAGCCTGCTGGAGCTGTTTGATTTGCTCCAGATTGGAGAGCGATTCGTCCAGTAGGAAGATGGCATCGTTGATCAGCAGATTGATGAAGCGCAAAAATATTGGCGGCTCAATGGCCTCCATGTTGCGTTCGGCATCCTGTGCCAGCTGCCTGAAGCACTCGACATGCTCCTCCTTGGTCCACAGAAACTCCATGATCGCGTACATGGGACGGCGATAGTTGAACTTCTGCTCAAACTGCACCGACTGCCCGGTCATTTCGATGCTGACGAACACGTTGAGCAGGCTGCGCACCACCTGCAGCCGATCTGGGTGACTGTCAAAGACGTGTGTATGGAATGCCTTGCGATTGCTGCCCGAGATTTGTGTGGGCAGCAGAAACTCCAAAGCGTCCGCCAATTTGGCGCGCAAATGCGGATTCTTGACCAGACCAGAGCTGCCCATGAACAATAGAATCATCTTGAAGAACGCATCGTGCGAGCTGGTGTACATTTGTATATACTGATCGCCGGGAAAGCTGCGACAGAAATTCAAATAGGCCGCAATGTTGTCGATAATATTCTCCGGCACCGATTTCATATATGGCGCCACAAACGGCGGCGTTTCGGACAACAGCTCCAGATCGCGCAGCAGCTGTGGCGCAAAGTCCTTTCTGTCCAGTCCCGCTTCAAAGGATTCCCGCGGCAGCATCGCTATCTCGGTGAGCCAAATGGCCGAGGCTTCAAAGAACTTGAGGATGGCCGTATCATTTTCGGGCTCGGCCAGGCCATTTCTTATGCAGAGCACCTGTTGCATCTGATCCTGCAGCATGCGCAACAGATTCTTGGTTAGATCGTTGTTGGGATCGCTGGCCGCCACATCCTGGTAGGCGGTCTGTGTGTTCTGCAGCTCACGCATCA
Organism: Drosophila lacicola; assembly: GCA_035045355.1. NCBI lineage: Eukaryota > Metazoa > Arthropoda > Insecta > Diptera > Drosophilidae > Drosophila > Drosophila lacicola. The sequence continues at coordinate 49,619 of JAWNPB010000111.1, read as the reverse complement.
TGCGCGTCAGTCGCTCAATGCACGCCCGATTGCCCAGCTCGAATGCCTTGTGCGCCAAATAGAAGATCTCGGTGATGAAATTGTACTTATCCGCTGTTAAGCGCTTTTCGCCTTCCTCGGTGGGCAGCAGGCATGTCTCCTCAAACGCCCTCAGCATGTTAACGCCCTTCGATTGGCGTTCCGCGGGCTCCGCCACTGCACAGTATGTGGGATCCACGAGCAGCACCTGCAATTGAATGCCAGCTTTAATATATGCTGTGATATAGCCCACAGATTAGCTGGATATGTACCTTTAAGGCGGGCGAGCAGAGCGGCGCACACAGACGCATCAGCACGGCGCTGAGGCTGGTCATAAATGCATCGCTGGCGGTGCTGTGCACGGTCTGCTCCAGATTCAAGTTAATGGTGCTCCACAAATGACCACGCGCCACATTCGCGTCCAGACAGTTGGCAATCCACTGCAGCGTCTTCTTCTTGCTAGTGGAAGACTGTACGAGCAGCTGTTTGACCAGCGTAAACATGGCCTGCTGATGATGGGCCAGCAGCTGCCAGAGCGAGGGATCCGATTGCTGCGAGATCAGCGATATGTCGCGGAAAAATTCGTAGGGCGCCGTTTGAGTCTTGGGCATAATGGACATGCACAGCAATTGGCCCAAAAGCGTATCCATGTATTCACCACCTAAAAAGCATAAATGTGAGTATTTCGCATTTCGCATTTCTCTGGTTAGGATTACCTACCTTTAGCCTTAGGATTGGGTGTGGTGAAGTCAATGAGCAGCTCGCCGAGCAAGCCGGCGCGCTTTTCGCGCACAAAGAAGCCCAGAATCCAGAATATATTCTTTCTGATTGTAATCAAATTGTCTTTGACCAATTGCTTCTGTAACTCACTTAGCATTGGGTAGAATATGGCCTTGAGAGCGCCCAGCGCCTCCAGTTGCTCGACATCTTCGAGCACCTTCTCTGCCACACGGATCAGAAACTCCTGCGTGCTGGTATCATGCTCGTCCGCCTCCTCGAACAGCTCCAGCCACTGCGATGAGAATGTTTGGGTTGCAAATAGATCCGGTTGGCGCATGCATGTGCTTGCATTGTTTAGGATCATGTCAAGAATTCGATTGCTATGTTCCTTGTCCTGCGGGCTGCCAGTGCGCTGTGTCTCCTCCCATCTGGTGAATGCGCCGTGCAGGTAAATGATGGCCCGCGTCTCCAGCGCTTCCTCTTGCTGCCTTTGATCAACCACCTGTCCAGATGGCATCAGGTATTTTGTGGTCTCGTCCAGCATGAGGCGCTCGAACAGGGCATGCGCCAGCAGATCCTCGCCGAGCGTCTCCTCGGTGCTATTGTCGGCCACAACGACATCGGCCAGACAGAGCACCGGCCGATTGCGCTTGGTGTCCACATCTTTGCTCAGTGTAAAGAGCAAAATTGATTCGATCAGCTGCTTGGACACGCCATTGGCCTGGGTGCCATCCTGCAGCAGAGCTGCGAACGGATTCTCGGTGTCTCCAACGTTCGACATTGTTGCGACCTGCATAGTTTTTTTTGATTGTAAATTTATGGTCAATATTTGCTTCTACAATATTATTAAAAAATTTTATATTTTCTGCTACCTGTCACTGTGTCACTATGCGAATTAGCACAAAAATCGAGCAATCGAATACATTTATCGAATTAGTATATACTACTTTAACACAAAAAGGTATTTATCGTATTTTTTGGTGCAAGCTTGAAAATTGCCAATATTTAAAAAAAGAATAAAAAATTGTACTTAACGAATTTCGACTTCAATTGAAACTAACAAAAATGTTGTATGAAAAGTTTTATAGCGTTGCGTAAAACTAATTTTATAAAATTGCTTTTATTAACGTAGCAGCAACAAAAATGCGATCTAGTCGAAAATCTGTCAAATAGTAAATATCTGTGCGAAATGAAAGTACAGCGGTTATTCGATAAATTCAACGCCAAATTCTGAAATTCCAATAGGAATAATGAATGATTGTAGTACGAAGTATATATATTTACCAGTTATTGATCAAGAAAAAAAGGATGCGTTTTCCAAAAAAAGGATAACAGATAAAGACTAGACCGACTGAACTAAAAATTATGCCTTGCCAAAAATCTATCCAGCAATATATTGTATACATAATAATTAGTTGGTTTCCATGCTAGATTATTACAGAGAAGAAAACTTAAAGAAACAACGTGCTGAGCGAGCCGATCAAATACATCAATCAAAAAACGTATATAAAATACAATATATGTCATAATTTAAAACAAAATAGTAATAAATCAATTTGATATTCTCTATCGAATGGGCAAAACGTACTCAAGTAACCTCTGCTATCAGTATGCAATTAATTATACGAATCCATAAGATACAGAAGTAATTTAAAGAAACCATTCAAGCACTCAAATCTGCCAATTACATTTAAATAATTAAGTACGACATGGCTAGTTCTCAGCAAATGTGGGGCAAATCAAAATCCAGCTAGAGGAAGGGCGCAGCCGCATGCACTCAAAAGCGCGCATGTGTGTGTGAGTACATTTGTGTGTGTGTGTGTGTGTGTGTGTGTGTGGCCAAATCCAAAGCCAATTAAGACAATCAATTGTTGAAAAGCCACCCACAGCAAATACCATGTGGCCGCCGGCGCCTGGCACCCGAACTTAAATAAATCATTTCTTCTTACCCCGTTAAGTGTTTGCCGATAATAATAAAAACAAAACAAAACAAAACGGTACTTCGTGTGCCGTTAAATCGGCTTCTGATCAACAGAAATAAACGCGTCCAAGTTCGTTGATTTGCCATTTTTGTTTTCATTTCGTATCAGTCGGCGCTGCGTTTTCAAACGGTAAACACGCGCAACTGCAGCTGGAAAAAAACGGGAAAAATTCAAATGAAAATCGCAACTGAAGCGTTTATTTTACGTTAAAAGAAGGGAAAAAAAAACACCTGCGCCTGAATTATTTGCAGCGCAGCTAATTGAAAATAATTGAAAACGTTCAATCAAAAGCTGCAATTTATCAATAATGTGGGTGTAATTAATTTTAAACGCTTCCGGATCACGTTAAAAAATATCATTCAAAGAAAACTTTTATCAAATTAAATGTTTTAAGCGCAAAATTAAGTGTGTGTACCATTGTTAATATTGACTTTTCGAGTACTTATTGGATTCCAATTAGGAAGGATACAAAAAAAAAGTATATGACTAATTAAAGTTAATGGAATAATTATTTGCTGAAAAAATACGGATATCTATTTAAGAATGATATAATATTGTGTGTTTTTTTTAAGTTATTTATTAAGCTAAGCTGCCAAGTTGTCTTTTAAAAGAAATATATAATTTAAATATACAAATAATATATAATATAAATATAAAAATAATACACAATATAAATATAAATATTTAATGCTAATAGTAGCAATAATAATTGTTTGTTAATTGTATACAAATATTCATTTGTGTGCTAGAAGAATTATAGATTAATTTATTAATATGGGATAACGTGTCGTATGTGTGATATCTGATTCTGATATATGTGATTTTGATATGTAAAATAATTGTATTCTTTTGACTTCTTAGAATTACCAATTTAGCTAATATTACTCTTACAAATAGTTAGCTCTTAAATAGTTCTATATTTCTCTTTCAACCAGAGCAATGAGCACATTACGTATACGCCCCCTTAAGCCGGCACTGCAGGCGATTGCCGTGCAGGAGCTGAACGAGGTGCCGCATCGAGTGGCCGATGACATTGAGGCCTTGAGGGATTGGGTGCTGAAGCAGCCGCATTTGCGTGGCTGCACCGATCAACAGTTTCTGTTGGCCTTTTTGCGCGGCACCAAATTCAGTTTGGAGCGTGCCAAACAGAAATACGATCGCTTCTATACGCTGCAAGCATCCATCCCAGAGGTCTTCAACGAGCGACGTTTGGCAACGGATCCCTTGGTGTTAGATATAATACGCTCTGGGTAGGTAGATTGATTGCTTCGAATTAAATGTAACTGAAAAAGACAAAATTTACAGCACTTTTACAATGTGGTGTGTGTGCTATGTTAACATTAACAGTGTGTCCTTAGCAGCTGTATGCTGCGTTTACATTAACAGCTGTTAACATAAACATTGTCACTTAAAGCCTGGATGCTATGTTAACATTAACAGCGTGTCCTTAACAGCTGTATGCTGTGTTAACTTTAACAGGGTGTCCTTAACAGCTGTATGCTGTGTTAACTTTAACAGCGTTACTTTAACATTTACGTTACTTTTACATGTCTTTACTTCTTATAAAGCTTCTTCCCTAATTCTTCTCGTTTTCGGTTAAATTTTATTGGCTGCACACCAAAATATTGTCTGTGCTTCAGTTTAAAGTTCGAGTTAAATATTTTTTTCGTCCATTTCTTGCAGCATCTTGCTACGCATACCGCAAGACGAGGAAGATACTGGCCCCTGCGTGTCCATCATACGCGCCGGCTCCTACGATACCAGCAAATATAAGTTTCAGGATATTATACGCGTTGGTTCCATGTTCGGGGAGATCATGATGTTCGAGGATGAAAACGCAACTGTTTCCGGTTACGTTGAGATCATGGACATGAAGGGCGTAACTGGCACTCATCTGTTCGCCCTGCAGCCGGAGCTATTGCGTAAATTCTCAGCGTACGCCGATGAGGCTATGCCCACACGCCAGAAGGGCATACATTTCATCAATGTGCCCCCAGCCTTTGAGACGGGCTTCAATACATTGCGATCTTTCTTTCCGGCAAAGATTAAGAGTCGGGTGAGTGCAGCTACATAATTTCCAGAGCTGGAACGATAATTTGTCTTTGTTTCAATGCAGATTTCGGTGAGTTCCGATCCAGATGCCATATTCAATATTGTGCCGCGAGACTATTTGCCCTTGGAATATGGCGGCACTCACGGCATAGTCGAGGACATTAGCCACGCCATGGAAAAGAAACTTTTCGGCTACGCACAATATTTCTCGGCATCGCAGCACTTTGGCACCGATGAAAAGCTGCGCGACTTTAGCTGTCCCGTTCTGGATAAATGCAGCTCGTTCGGTGCAGTCGGTTCTTTTCGAAAATTGGAAATCGATTAAACCGGATTATCGGCAGTTTTATAGACAATTCACTTTACGACTGCACATTACAAAATGAATTTTATTTTCCGATTTCCGTTTATGAGCAATGCCCTGCTAATCTTATCGTTTGTTAATCTTATGTTTACCCGGCGATATTATTAAATTGCTCTACTTAACATAGTGCTTGGTAACCTCTATAAAAGCTGTCCTAGAAAATGTTAAGTATTTAAAAAATTAATTAACGCCTCACTATGCGATTCTCATGATAGGACCTAAAGATGCAGACTTGGGCACAGGTTATCCTCTAGTTTAAATTTTGAGCCCCAGTCTAAAAACAATTTTCGTGTATTGTGAAACTCTATTTCTCATGCTATTGTCTGCTAATCTGCCTGTTAAAGCGTACCAGGTAGTTAATCTGCATTGTATATATTTGACATGGGCTGTACAAGAGCTTTTCGTCGACTTGGTGTTGCCACATATTAATAAAAATTGTTAAGCTCATAACAATTACCATGAACTTTGCCGGGAGGATAAGAAAACTGACCTTAACAATTGACCGAAAATAAATATGTTTCATTTAATTAAAAAGAATTTTGATTTCCCCTTCAGCCCTTTAAATAATAACGCGTTTATTTTGGTGTTTTGAATGTTTGGTTTATTTTAGTTTTCCATTTGATATCATTTACCATTGAGCCACCAAAATTGCTGATGTTTTTATTTTGAAAATGCCTCAAATTCGTATTATGGGAATTGTGTGTGTATATATAAGTATGTGAGTCGCACTTAGTCGTAGTTAACCCGATGATCAGTAATAAATATACATAGATTTGAACTAGTTTTGAGTTTCTGCAACTACTCGTACATAATATTTTAGGATGTTGGTGTCCTTTTTTTTTTTCATCTCTGTAAAGTACACAGTGCCGCATTTCATACTTCGCTGATGGGTCGCGAGCTCTTACGCGGAGGTGGCGGGCTCGGCGGCGGACTGAAGTCCGTTTCCGTATCGTTATAATTGTAGCGGCTGTCCGATGGCGACAGCGAGCGATATGTGCGCGGCGAATGCATATAGGAGCCGCGTCGGCCCCAGCTGCCGCTGTGTCGCCTGTGCCGGTCCATGCCGCGCTCGTCATCATCATCGTCGTCGTAGTCATCATAGTCGCTGTAGTCGTCGCGGTCATCGCGATGCGGTGAGTAACGATCGCGCGACGACGAGGTCGGCGGCGGCGAGCGCATGCGGCCCAGCGGCGGTGGACGCGCACCGCCGGCAGCTACGGATGGTGGCAAAAATGGCGGCGGCAGACCCATAAACGGCGTGAACGGCGCCGGCAGGAATGGCAGTGGATTGGGCATGCTCAACAGTCCAGGCGAGCCGGGCAATGGCAATGGCAACGGCGACGGCGTGCTCGTCAGTTCGCCGGCGCCCAAAATGCCGCCGTTGGCGGGCAGCGCATCCAGCGACGCATCGCCCGATCCACTGGCCATGGCCGTCAGCTTGCGCCGCAGGCCGGCGGCCTCGGCCTGCGCCTCCTCGCAGCGACGCTCGGATTGACGCGCCGCCAGCCAAGACTCGTGCGCACGATTCTCCAGCGTGCCCATCTGTGCCTTGTGCGAGGCAATCTGTGCCTCAATCTCGGCGCGCAGCTCGTCGTTTTGAGATCTAGGAAAGTATATGGGGTCAAATATGGATAGAAACTAAACATATATTTCACTTACTTCAGCATCTGAATTTCATTCTTCATCAGCGTTTGCGTCTCCACAGTGCTGGCATTCTCGCCCTGGTGCTGCAGCCACTTGGCCTCCTGCAAGCTGAGCTCTCTGAAACAGGTAAGGATATTCTATTATAAAAATGTTAATAAAATAATACAATTTATGGATATGCATTACTAGGAAGCTGGACTTTTACAGAAGAGAATGGGGCTTCAGAGCACAATTATTGCAAAAAGGCATTTGATAAACATTTTCTATAAATACTCTTCTAACAAAAATAGATACACAGTCTTTGGAAAAATCCACGCCTATGAAAAGCTAGTGTTAATTTTAGGTAACCCACTTTTGCAGCTGCGTTTCCTTTTCACGGAAATAGCCGGAGAGTACTTCGAGACGCGTTTGCGCCTCGAGTTTGTCGCGCTCGGACTGATTGAAGTCCTGCTTAAGCTGTTCGACGTCCGCGCTGGATGCCTGCAGCTGACTCTCGAGACGCGCCTTATTGGCCAGTTCCTGTTCCAGCTTCGTTTGCAGCGACATAAACTTTTTCTGCGCTGCATTCAGTTCGCCGCGTGTCTTCGCTGATGTTATAAGATCCTGGATTTTGGTATTGCCGTCCTTCTTGATCGCCCTCAGGCAATCTTCGAGCGCCTCGATTTTGGCTAAGCTGGTCTGCAGTTCGCTGTGCTCTTTGTCGTATTTGGCATTCAGTTCCATGATCTGATGCTGCAGCCGCTGCATTTCATAGTTGCGCGCCTCTAGAGCCTTGGCTAGCTCCTGCTCGGACTCCGCTTGGATTTCCTCCAGGCGCGTCTGCAGCTTCGACTTGTCCATTTCCAGCTCGTAGTTGTCCTGCTGCAGCGACTTCATTTCGCTGGTTAAGCGCGTTGTCGACTCCGTATAGGAATATTGCAGCTCGCTATTCTCGCGGCTCTTCTCCGCCAGACTTGCGTTGATGTCAATGATGATCTCTGCGGGAAATGGACATGGCAAATGGATCACTTGTTTCTACAGGCTGTCAAAATGCTATCAACTCACTTTCCTGATCGTTGAGCTGGCGCTGCAGCTCGTCAACGGTGCTCATGAATGCCTCATCGCCATTCTGGCTGTTCAACACCTCGGACAACATTTTGTTCAGCTCCAAGCCCGCTTCGGCGGCATTGTCCAAATCCTGTGTGATGCATAAAGAAATATATTAATTTTCTTTAATTTTCCCTTTGGCTCACCTTCTCCAGGGAGCTAACCTGCTCCTGCAGCTTGGCCTTCTCATAGAGCTCCGTCTCGAGTTGTTTCTTCAGCGCGACAACCATATCGTTGGAGCCAAAGGAGTTATCCTCAATGCTCGAGAGCTTCGTGCGTGTTGTCATCAGCTCGTGCTTGATTATCAGGTTCTCCTTGTGCGCGGCCAGCAGGCTGCGCTCCAGATGATTCAGCTTGGCGAGCAGAGCACCCTCCTGGCTGCTGTTGCAGAAGCAATAGTAGGTGAATATAAAGAACAGCGACGAGGCAGCCGCAATGAACACGCAAAGCAGCAGCAGGCTATGTTCCAGCAGCTTCGCCGCCAACACCTCCACGAAATTGTCCAGGCTAATCGCAGCATGACAGTTGGCATCCAAAGGCCGCGTGCAATAACCCTCGCCCTGAGCATCAGCTGTGGGCATACATATAAATTTGATTAGTTTTCAGAATTTCAATTAATATTAATCAGAAATTGACAATTTACAAGGGATTTTATGTATAGGTTAGAAGCAGGGCCAACAAAATTAATTCTCTGCCTTTGGTTTCGGTTCGCAAAATTGTTTTCCATATTTCTGCATCTAAACTTAGTTTGTCATATATTTTAAACAATTTGAATGAAATAATTATATATCTTTTTTACGATTGCCCGTTGTACAGAAAATATTGCATACCGTAAATATTCTCACATACAATTTGCGGGCTAAATTTGATCTCCACCCAAAATTGGCGTCTACCAAACATGGTAAGATGAATCCAATTGTTGGGGCCAAAGAAATTTATGCTTTGGTAATTTGACTTGAGCTTTGATTCGGTTTTTTGTATTGATAAACGTTTTAGGTTTAATTCGAGGTTCATAGTCAAGCAAAAATTTGAACTTGTTCGGTTTTTAGCCCTTCTCAATATCGGAGTATTTATCCTTCTAATATCTAATACCTTTTAGATGTTTTCTCCTATTAACTTGAGTCCAAAAGTTGATTCCCGAGTTTACATGAGAAAACTTCTAAAAGGCATTTAACATTAGAAGGAGCTCCGAAGAAAATGTTTCTTTCTTGTTTTCCTGAGCACTTCCTTAGGAAAATAAGTTTTCTAATACTAAAATTGTTTCTATGGAAGTCCGATTCAATTTTGAAGATAGCACAAAAAAGACTCCTCATTTTCTAGCTTCTACTTTGTCAATAAATCCTAGCTAGTTATTGGAGTTCTACTCGAGTAAATGATTATGGTCACCTATAATAATAATTAAATTTTAATTAATTATACAATAATTATAATTAGTAAATCGCAGACCTACCTTGTGGAATAGCCGCGCCTGAATAGAGCAAACGATGCAGCTCATCGTTGCCTGTAAGCGGCTCAGTTTTTGGTTCCTTGTGATCTTGATTGGATATGAAAGAGTTGACAGTGTCCAAAATGGTGCCAAAGAGTCCCAGTCCCAGACCGGCATCTTCTTTGAGCGTTTCCGTTGGCAATCCAGTTGGCTGCACGGCGTCGGCAGCGTTGATTTGCTCGACTATGCCGCGTGCTGGTGGCGCAGGCGTTGGCTCTGCCTGGTGAACTGCATCATATGCATCAAATGCGGCTGGCGTGGGCGTGGTGTACGGCACCGCATTCCCGGCCAGCTTCTCCTTTTGCTGCTGCTCCTCCTGCAGCTTCTCCTTTTGCTGCTGCTCCTCCTGCAGCTTCTCCTTTTGCTGTTGCTCCTCCTGCTTCTGCCGTTTCAGCATCTGCTGTAGGTGCTGCTCCTCCTGCTTCTGCCTTTCCAGCAGTTGTTGTCGCAGCTGCTCCTCCTGTTGCTGCTTCTCCTTTTGCTGTTGCTCTTCCTGCTGCTGCTTCTGCTGTTGCAGCAGCTCCTCCTGCTGCTGCTTCTGCTGTTCCTGCAGCTCTTGTTGCTGTTGCTTCTCCTTCTGCTGTTGCTCTTCCTGCTGCTGCTTTTGCTGTTCCAGCAGCTCTTCCTGCTGCTGCTGCTGCTGTTCCTGCAGCTGTTTGTAGTATTCATTTGGATTATGCTGGAAATGCTGCTTTTTGAACAATGGAGGCAAGCTGGCCGGCACAATCGTTTCCTCAGTGGGCGTGGCCGTTGAGCTAGCCGCATCATTGACTGTCTGTGCTTCCTCTACCTTTGCCTGCGCTTCCTGTTGAGCTGCATCGACTACAGCTGCTGTCGGTGCTTCGCTTGGCACACTTGGTTTCTCGACATTGGCTGCAACTGGCGCTTCGGTTTGCACCTTAACGGATTCTGTTTCATTTGGCTGCGCTGCCTTCGGCTCTTGTGTTGGCTCTGCTGCAATTGGATCCGGCTGCACTTTTACTGCCCCTTCAACTTGCGCCTTGCTGGCTTCTTCTGCTGCTGTCTCTGTTGTTGGCTTGGAGCTAGCTTCTTTTACTTCGTTTTCTTTTTCAATCTGCTCGCTTATCGCCAGACTTGGCACAGTCTCCGCTGTGGTTGCTTCTTTAGCCTTGGGCTCTGCGACTAGATCCGACAACAGCTTAGCTTTCGTTTCCTCTTTGGGCAGCTCTGCATCATTTTGTGTAGCATTGAGTGCAGGTTCTGCTCCTGGTGCAAGGTGCTCAGATTCTGTTGCACCTACAGCTGCTTCTGTTTGTGGCTTTGCCGCCAGCTGCAGTTGCTCCTCGGCGGGCACAGCGCTGACATTGCGCGTTTCTATAAGCAGCACAGCTGGAGTTGCCTTAGGAATGACGTCCGGCTGGGCGGCTTCAACGACTTGGCTGTCATTGCTTGTAGCTGCTTGTGACGGAGTGCCAGCTACGGCTGCATTCTGCTCCTTATCTTCGTCCGCTGTTGCCTCTGGCGCCTCTGGCTCAGGTGTTTTGGCCACTTGAGCGACTGCAGCATTTGCTTTGTTATCGGCTTTTGTTTCGTTTTGTATATCGTTGACTTGGCTATCAAGTGTTTCCTCGACATCGTCGTCGTCGTCTTCTTCTTCGTCGTAAATTTCCTCGTCATCCGCTGCGTAATCGAATGCGTTATCGCTTTTCGTTTCTCCCTCGATCTCAGCATTGTTTTTGGCGTCTGCCTGGGAAAGGTTCTGAGTTCGTTCTGTGACAGCGGCCACAGCCTCCAGCGGCAATTCCGTGCCATCGACCAGCTGAAGATTGGGCTGTACAGGTGTTATCGGAGATGGTGCTTCACTGCTGCTGCTGCTTTGCTCCTGCTCAGTGAGTATGGCCAGCTTGAGTGTGTCCAGCGGCGAGGTGGTTGTTGTTGCCATATCATCGACTGTTTCGGAGGCATTGAGCACAGCTTGCGCTGGCGCCTGCTCCAGCGGCACTTGTGGGTCTTGAGCTGGACTATTCGCAATGGGAGCTGTTGCTGGTTTGGGTGGCCAAACTACTGGCACTTCATGCTTGAGATCTTTTTCTTTAATCACAATTCTCTTTTCCATGATGAAATCCTTGTTGGCATAGCCGCGACGTCCATTGATCTCCACGCCCCACAGCTTCGGATTGTTGCCAGCGCTCTTGGACAAAATGCGCACCGGCGAATGAATCTTAAAGGGCAGCATGCCATCTTCTCCAGCCGCATAGCTGATTTTAGCAGTACCGAAAGAGATGATCTCTGCGAAAGGTTGGGGAAAAACAATAAATAAATCAAAGTATTACGAAATGTGGTTTCTTATCGCAGCCAGAAATAGGGTCAGGGTTAATTCTTAAGCTTTAATTTGTATTTTTATCCCGGTAATTGTGTTACCGCATTGCTCGCAATACTTACGTTCACATTTTTCGTCAGCGCACAGTCTTTTGTCGGACAAAGCCCACGTCGTCGGAAGACATGAAAGGGAAAGTGTTAGTGTTATGGTCAGGTATATGGCGAAATCACTCCACGGCGTATTGGTTTGGGCATTTGCGTTTGTTGGCCGCATTTTGCATTGTCTTTATTTCTGGCACTGTTTACAATCGAATTAAACTAAACCACGGCTATAGTAACAATACAGTTTGTGTGCGAAATTTTTTTTGTGTATTAAAAATTTCTTCACATTAGCTGAGTTGGCTTTTCGTCACAACAGCTGCTTGTCGGTGCTGCCACATTTCTAAAACAAATCGACTTATCGATAGATTTATATATACTGAATAAATCCTAAGGTTGCTCGCAATTCGAGTCGTTTTCTCAATGTAAATCAACGTTGTGTCAATTACCACACAACTGTCAATTTTATTAATCTTTGTAGAAATATTAAAATTCTGGTATCTTAGTGTAATTGTAAATAATGTGGTGTGTATTTTATCATTGACCGGCTGCGGTCACACTGCAAAGTCTCTGGCAATAGCTACATTTTAAACGCTTTAGTCTGTTTTTAGTGAACCTAGTGTGCAAAAATGTGAACGCGCTTCAATGTTCCCGCGACAGTTAAACAAATAATAAAGGACACAAGCCAACAAAAAGGTTTTTGTCTATACTGTTAATATTTTGTGTTGTTGTGTGGTAGTTCTTAAAAGAGAGCAGCAGAGAGTTTGTTGCCTTCAAAAATGACCGAAAATGGGTTGTTAATATTCGCGCAAGTGTGTTTGACTAGCGAAATGTCAATTTAGGCAGTTATGTTATTTTCGTTTTTATGTGCATTAAATTCTATTGTTGGGAGGGGGAGCTGCGTAAAAAGAGCGCGACATTTAGTGCGCTGCCAGATGTGCGATTTCAAAGCCGTGAGTTAGTTTTACTAGTGAATAGTGTAAAATATCAATCGAAGGATATTACCAAGTAACAAAGAATTCAATATTAAATAAAAACAAATTTTACTACATAATTCGGTGCAATATTAGCTGTGATAAGAAGCGAAATTGCGCTTTTACCATTCTGGCAACGCTGTGCGCGCTGTCAAAATTAGCTCTGTGCGCGTGTCGTGTTCTGGTCGTGACAAATATTTGGTCGACAAAATATAATTATAATTTTGAAGTCGTTTTCGAATAATGGTATACGCTCAAAATGTACTAGTGTCGCGTGCGCGTTGTTTTGCTATTTTTTAAGCTTTAGCAAATTTTAGCTATATCAGTTTTATAATAATGTACTAATTTTTTCGTGATTTGCAACGCGCATCACTATCAGCTAGGGAGAGAGAGAGAGAGAGACCAGTAGCAGTGCGTGTTCCTGCTGCTGCTGCTTGCTACTGCTCATTATTTTCGATTTCTACCTTTTGCATTTTAAACGTCTTTGTGATCGGTTGTTGTTGGTTGTTGCTCGGATGCGATTCAGTTACTGTGTACGTTTTATTTTCCTTCAACGTACCACCCTTCGAATGAAATGTATATTGTGTAACAAATCAAAATATGTGCAAAAGAATGCGCCAATAAAAAATATATATTTATATCTGTGTTAAAACTGCGCAAAGTAAAATCAACCAAATGCCAAAGTGTAACAAAAAACAATAACATGGGCCTGTGAAACAACGAAACGCACAGCGCCCAAACCAAATGCACGCCAAAGCAATGCGAAAGTCAACTCCAATGTAAAAGCAACAACAAAATAAAAATAAAAATTAAAAAAATCTGGCAAAAATTCTATGCGCTGAAAAAAGTTAAATGAAATAAAATCCTTTGTTCGCATACAAATGCCAACAACAAAAAGTGTTTTTTCAAAAGTTCACTCTCCAACGAAAGAGAGAGGAGTGAGTGAGGGAGCGATATAGAATGTGACGTAATTTATATTTATTCTAAACAAATACTGAAAGCAAATTGCCAAAAAACGAAAAATAAAAATAAAACAGGAGCGTGTGCATTTGTACGTCCCTCTTGACAGTTTGTAATTACCAATTGCAATTGCCTTTTAATTTGAATTTTGCATGCAACAGGGCGCGTGTTATTCGCACACACTAACACACATATATATACACACACATACACAAGCACACACCACGAACGTCCCATGAGAGAAAGGCAAGCTGTGGTGTGGTAAACAAAAATACAAAATGTGCATGGGGAAAACGATATCAACAATAACAACGACAATGGCATGGAATTAATGAAGGAAAAACATAACAAAATAGCGGCAGAGCTGTCGAACTTACCAACGCAACCGCCGCCACTGCTCCCCACTGAGCAAACCATTTTTCTCGCAAATATCAAACAAAAGCAACAAAACAAAAACAATAACAACAATTAGGTAATGTTTTTACGCCATTCTCTTTTGCGTCGTCTTTTCGTTCAGTTGCGAGAGGCGATACGCGAGAGCGAGAGAGCAACGCGCGCGCTCATTTCAATGCCGCTGATGTTTTTTTTTTGTTTGACTTTTGTTTTGAAACAGTTTTTACATGGAAAGTTTTGTGTGTTTTAGAGAGGAAAATTTTCGTGCTTGTAATGTTCTGATTAGAAGTTAAATTTGTATGATATAAAATTGAATGTATATAAAGTCTTATTAAGTTTTTATTCGCAGTGTAGACCAAACCATATACACATATACACATACTTATAAATTTAGTCTAAATTTGATTTTTTGAGCCATTGCATTTGAAATCGCCGAAAAAATGTAAATGCCACACGCAAACAAGTTTTTGTAAAAAGCTACAAAAAGGAGTGTAAATGAATTAATGTGCGTGTGCAAATAAAAAAAAAACTAATAAATATAAACAAACGATTGTAACAAATTGATTGAGAAAAAAAAGGAAACAAATTATAGTCGAGTTACCATGTTGCAAAAAATTGATGAAAATGCCGCGCCAACTGTAACATCAACACCAACAACAACAACAACAACAAGTACAACAATTATGGCCCCGGCAGAAACAACTGGCAATGGAACGGAGCCAACAATTTCAACGCACCTTGCAAATGCGACGGCAACAATAGAACCAACTACAACAACAACAACAACATCAGCGGCGGCTGTTGCCACGGAACAAGAAACAGTCACTGCGGTTGTTGTAGCTGCTGCCGCCGCCGCCGCTGCTGTCGTCGTCGCAGCAGCAGCTGCTGAGGGTCAAGCAACAGAAACAACAGCAGCAATGACAGTGACAGCCAACAATACACCGACGCCATTGCCGCTGTCAGCTGCGGCAGAGCACACCGAATTAGCGACAACAGCTGATGTCGCTGTCGCTGCCGCTGCCGCTACCTCTGCCGCGAGCTGTGCCAGCGAGCACCAGCCTGGGGCAGAGCCAGAGCCAGCAGCATTCGATGTTCAGATGCGTACGCAGCAACAACAGAAAATAAGAATTTATCACGGCGCCAAACAGAGCGCAGTATGGAGAACCGATTCGCTCGCTTCCAATTCGAGCTCAAACCGAAGCGACGCTGGATCGACCGAAACTATGGCCACCAGCAGAGCCCACAGCGGCTACTCGACAGCGCCCAGTCTATTGCAGCGCAAATTCTCGGACAGCTCATTCAATGCAGCAACGATGCCGCGTCGCGTCTCATTCCCGGAAAGTGATAAGGAGCTTGTCACCGGATATCTTGAGCCGGCCAATCCATGGGAAAAAGGTAAGTCATCCACAAAAAAATGTATGCCAATCAGTAGCAATTATTTATATGATTATGATTATGGAATAGTTGAAAAATTATAGATTCGAATTAATTAAGAACAATTTTCATACTTATTAGCCTAAAAAAGGTGCAGTATCATGTTCTAAAACAAACATTTTTGTTGATCCTCGTCGAATATTCAAAATGCAATTGTGGCGATCTGGCATCACAGAAATGCATACATTTTAGTTTTTTGTCTTTGATAAATTTGGTTACACTGATTTTGAATTTCACAAAAGTATATAAACAGTCTTTCATTTTTAATGGATAGTTTTTTTTTTTTTTTAACTATTAACAAACAAATTAATGCTTAATGCACGTACCGTGACACACGTTACAATAATTAAAGGAATACTAATTTCTCAGAGTTACACTTTATTAATAAGGATATATACACATCCTGCTACTTGGGGCCAATGCTAACTAATATTGTATAGTTAACAAATAATTGTGTAGGTCTATGCTTCGATTACTTAGTTTTCGATACATTTACATATATACGCGTGCAGTAGTACGTGATCCGGTAGTCAATTTTCCTAGATATATGGACTATGCCTCAGATATCGGCATACTTCTTATTATTCGGGAACTCGTGCAAACACGGAAGTAAAACTTGAGACACATGTCGTAAATTGCACTTCCTGTGATTTATTTCAATTAAACAGATTAATTTGCTTGCGCAAATTGAAATGCATTGAAAAACTAAGAGAAACGTTAAAGCAAACATCAAAACCATAACAAGTACAACAACAGCAAAAGCAAAAAGAACAACAACAAGAAGAAGAAAAACAACTACTACAACAACAGCAACGACAACGGCAATTCGCGTGCAGTGCGAAAAGGACTCGAATAACCAATCAAGCAAAACGAACGGTTGATCATGCAGCCGGCAAGTGTGCTGGCAGATGCAAAGTGCGAGGGAAAGAGAAAGAAAGAAGAAACACGGGGCGGCAAGAACGTGTGTGTGGGTGGGTAGCTGCCAAATCAAAAAAGAATCAAAGAAAAGAAGCCAATTCAATGAAGTGCGCACAAATATTTATGTGAGTGAACGTCTGAATGGCGCTGCACTCGAAATAACGGAACGCAATAAATGACGATAATGACGTTTGTTGCCAAGCGCAATGCATTTTTGACGTTTCTTGTGCGCGTTCTCTTTCCTCCTTCTCCAGTGCGAGCGATGCGCACACAATTCAATCATAGTGCGAATTGTTGACAGTTGACAATTGTGTGGGGCGACGACGTTGCCAACTTTTTGCAGTTTTGCAATTTTTATAATATGTATGTGCATGCATCTGTGTGCTTATGTGTGCACACGTGCATACAAAGGTGTGAGTACCAATGCATTAGGGTAGATTGATTCTTTTCCTTGCATTCCTATATGGTTTTATGTACATATGATTCATGGGGATTCCCTAGTTTGATTTAGCGGTTACAAAGGAGTTATAATTTTATTAAGTGCCGCATAACATATTTTCTGATGTTTTAACATCAAAAAAGGGTTTGTTTCCCAACAATAAAATCAGTTTTAAATATATTAATGCTCTACTTGATATTTATTTTAATTGTAATTGGGTTTTGATCGATTTTAACTTCTGGATATACAATCTTGAATCTATAAATACTACAATGTTCGCAATTTAACACTCTTTGTATTTATCTGGTATACCTTATTTAAACAATATCCGTTTGGGTTTTGTGGCCGTTTTGTTTTTTTTTTTATTGTCATGAGTGATTGGCTAATAGTTTTTTTTTTCTTACTGGTTGCCTTTGATTTTGTTATTCGTTCTGCTCGTATTCGTATATGTTTTTTTTTTCCTTGCCAGCGATAAAGACAACAGCAGAATCACTGATAAGATACGAATTCGACGATTCGTACAATTCGAACGACTCGGGTTTTGGGCTCGGATCGGTTACGGTTTAGATTTGCGCTCAGTTCGTAAAGCTCTCCATTTTCTGCGTGTCTCTTCTCTCGTTCTCCATTAACTTGTTGTTGTTGTTGCCTTTTTTGCTTTTTGTTTTGTACCGGCTCCATTTGTAGGCTCGCATTTTGTCTGCCATTTGTCTGCTATCTGTTTTCTCACCGCAAATGCTATATAAATTGTTGGAACGATTACGATTTGTTCAACGTGTTTGTTTCCATATAGTTGTACGTACGTATATAGGTTGGAGTGTAAATACTTGTGTCTTATATTACACACACACTGTCTTTTATTGTTTGCTTTAATTCGTCGTCGTTTGTCTTTGTTTATATCTTGCTAGATTTGCTGTAGTTTTGTTGTTGTTGTTTTACTTCTTCCCCTTTTGTAGGTGTAATAACTCGTCGCATGTGATGTCATCGTTGTCACTTTACGAAAAAAAAATAAAAGAGAGTCAGACAATATGCAAATTTACCTTATGAATATTTGAAACTCTATACACTTATTTGCAAACATTTGCATTGCTTAATACTAAAATCAAATGTTGCATTTACGTGCTTTAGCATTTCGAATGCCTTTTAATTGGGAAAAGTACTTGATATAGTTAGAGATAATAGGATAAAAGATTCGATTAATGAGATGAGAAATGAGATAAATTTATATTTATATTCAAATTCCACAGACACGTGATGGTCGAATGATTTTAATACATATAAAGAAATACAAATAAAAACTTATTTGTCCAGGGGTAAATTTTTAGAAGTTATATTTATAAGTATTATGGGTCAATAAATAATAGTTTATGGATATAAAGAAAAACAAATAACAACTTGTTTGTCCATGTGTTCATTTAAAGATGATATGCTTTAACAAATAATAGCTTAAAAAGAAATTAAAATATGTTTTAGGCTGCATCTAAAATAAAAGCCTCTGAATATCTTCCCAATTTCTAAAAAAAATTGAGTTTTTTTCATAAAATTTTATAAATATACTTAAAATAAATAAATGTATCATTGTAAAACTTTCTTTGATATTTATTATATAAACCTAAGCAGCTCTTGGGTTTTCCCTTAATTATTTACTCGAGATTTTGTTTAATATATTTTTATATGAGCTTCCAATTAGCAGTAAAATTATAGTTAAACTATCTAAGAGTATTTTATTGCTATTAAAATAGAGATTTTAGAATATGGGATCATGTATATCATGTCTAAAAGATGAACAGAAAACGACAGCAAAAATAATCAAAGGTGATAAAAAATTGAATTCAGTTTTTCTGTAACTTTTTTTTTTTAATTTAAATATATGAATTTTTTTAAATATTATTATATTATTATTATATTTCCTGTTGTATTTGGCGACCTTTCCATTTTAACAGACAATTATTATTTTATATCTTTAATATTAATGCAAACTTTTTATTGAATTTTTACTAGAATTGCATTTTCAGCAGTTTGCTGAAGAAACTTTAATGCGCTTTAATGTATGTACATATATATTGTATATATGGTATATATATGTATATGTATATATATTTATAAGTTTGTGTAGCACTTAAAGTACTAATGAAAGATGATAAAAATGTCACGAGCTCAATTAATGCACATTTCGATGTAATTAATTAATGCAATTCCAGCAAAGAAACGCAAACTAAAGCAAAGCAAGGAAAACGAGCATAAAGCAAATCAACAAAGAACAAAACAAACACAAGCACAGAATAACAGAAAGAAAACAGAAAAATAAATATTAATGCTAATCTTTGCATTTAGCTTAAATGTCACTTGTTGCTTTTTGCGGAAACAATTCCACGCACACAAATAAACATATGCCAGCAAATGTTGGAATCTATTTTATCAAATACATAACTCCCCATTACTCTTCTTCGCTCGACTTAAGTGCTCTTGAACCGGTCGTATATCATTGGGTTTTTCTCTTTTATTTTTTTTTGGGTATTGTCCCAGAATTTGGTCTTCAATAATGATAAACCAGGTACTTAATTTGTCGTCTATCGCCAAGCTGATTACCTGCTTGCGTAGAAAGAAAGCAGAGCGATAAGAACTGTTTTTTATAGAGTTTGTTTTCAAATCTAAAATCGCATTGCCAATGCATTAAAATAGACCCAATATCTTGCAAATGTATCTAAAGTTTTTAATGATAATTATATTAAAAAAGAAATTAATGTTGATCTTAACATCAGCTTTGAACCAAGGTTTAACAAAACCTTAGTTCGAAAAACAAAACCTATGGAAATTCTGATTTTTCCGTAACTCATTTGACGTTTGACCAAAAGGCGTACAATATTGTTAATTTTTTAACTCCATTTTCAGCTACTCAAAAATAGATAAGCTTACCTTTCCAAAATATACCCGAGAATAGTCTTTTATTTTATTAAATATAGTTCGGTAAATGTAATGGCACAAAATACGGTTTAGTTTTGGATTCGGTTCGGTTGTTTATTGGGTAACTGGTTTGGATTATGGTTCGGTTCATAGTTCAAAATAAATTGGAATTGCGAACTCGAACCAGTTCGATATAAACCCAGTTTTGCAGCCTTGTTACAAAGGTGCGGAGCTTGAAACACTTGGGAATTGAAACTCGAAATTCTGAAAATTTTTGGAAATTGAATGCTTTTGAAATTGGTTTTACTTATGTTTTTCAAAACTTTGGAATTGAAACACGAAAATCTCAACACTTTTCGACATTTGTTTTATATATTTATTATTTGATATATTTACTTATATATTTTTTTACATATTTATTTATGTTTTGAAACACTGGAATTGAAACACGAGAAGCTCGAAATGTTTCGCAATTTAAAGCTTTTGAAATTTGTTCTTTGAAACGCTGGAATTGAAACACCAAAGCCTCAAATTATTGGCAATTTAAAACTTTTAAAATTGATGTTAAATTTACTTATTTTTTTGAAACACTGGAATTGAAACACGAAAAGCTCAACAAATTTTTAATTAAATTTTTATTTATTTATTTGTTTTGTCGCCCCAAAAACGTCACTGATAAACAAATTTGGTGCAATTTTTAATATGTAATTTAGGGAGTTTTTATAATGATCTAAACGGATTTATGCACGTTTTAATGACTTTTCATTGACATGCTCATCTGGCTAGGCTTTCCGACTAAATAAATTATCGACTTGATGCCAATTTTTTATTTTTATTTATTTTCTGTTTTTTTTTTTAGTGGTTCTTTCTATATACATTTTGTACGGTCATTTGTCTCTCAGTCTGCGCTTTGGCTTTCGGTTTGTTTTTGGCGAAGGCTGTTGCCAACACAGAAAAAACAGAAAGAAAAAAAAATTCAACAAAATTCAATAAATGGCAAACGTCGAGAACAAGTTTCGAGATACATTCGCTCGAATTGCCGACATTGTAAATGTTTAGCAGAAAATTAACAGCAATTTAATTGAACAATTTTTCGCTCGCCTTTTTGTTTTGGCTTTTAGCGTGCTTTGCCTTTTGTTGTTTTTGCTCTTTCTTTGGCCCCCTTCGCGAAGGCGACGCCTGTCGATAACGCATAAAAATCAATAGAATAATAAAAAATTGAAAAGCATTTCATGCGCCAATTGCCATACACAACACACACGCACACACACACGCACACACACTTATATAACAGCTGCCTGCAGGCACGCGTTATATTTTCTTAGTTTTAACCGATGGATGAGCTAATTCGCTGTCGATCGATAATTGAATCATTGGATTCCTTAACAGCTGCTTGGAGCAAAGGGATCTGCATGTTAAAATCTATCATGTGATTGCCATGAGGTCGACTTTATGGCACGCCTTTTGGAGCATAATAAATCAAATATATATATAACCAAAAAATTTGAGATATATTTTTGGCGTGTCCACAATATGTGCAAAAAATAGATATGCTATTAAAATAGAAATGAGCATTTAAGTATTATTTATTTATACATTGTGAAAACAACAATAATTTAGCTGACATTTATCAGCTATACGCAGTCCAAATAATATGAGCTGACTAATTAACACAATGCAGCAAAAAAACATGCCAAAAACTTGGCTACTTTTGATTAAGATATCCGTATTATTTTCTTTTCAAATGCTGCTGCTTTATTTTTTTTTTATTTGAATTGAAGTAAAGAAAATGTTTTTTATCGCTGTGAATGAGATAAGGGGGCCACCACAAGTAAAAATGAAAAGAAAAATATAAAAATTCTGTTTGTAGACTTCAAATTGAAATTGTGTTTCTGGTTTTATTTCGGTTTTTTTTTTGGTTTTTTGGTTTTCTCCTTGTTTATTTACATTCTAAAGTTGTTTATGATTTACCTTGGCGATCGTCAAATTTGCTTTCATCTCGTTTTTCATATTTTGTTTGCGCAAATTTCTTTTACTCGCTATTTTCGTACTCGTAGGCCCACTTTTTGTTTATACTCTGCATTCTTCGGTGTGTGCCCAAGGGGTATACTGAACGTGGGCCAAAGTACGACTACCCTTAACTGGATCAGAACTTAGGATTTATATATTGTTATAAGATATAGATACGTAGATAATCAAAAACACTTTCCTGGATCAGAGCTAAGCACTTATTATAGTTAAAATAAATAAAGCGATTATTTAAAGATTACTTGCTGATTATAGATTAGATATAGATTGGAATACGTTGGGATTATAAATTGGATGATGAGGAGGTTCAGAGTCTAGATTCTAGATTCTAGTCTATGTTCTTTATAGATTACATGGGTTTACTCAGTTACCAGATAGCTTATTACTATATCTAACTGTATGAGGATGTTAAAAGTCTTATACTGTATGCTCCTTACATAGAAAAAAAGTCCATATTGAAATATTAAAAAGAGTTTTAAAGAAAGAGAAGAAAAAAGTTTTCTATACTGAAATATTAAAAAAGAGTTTTATAAGAAGAGAAGACAAAAGTTCTTCATACTGAAATATTATAAAGAGTTTTATAAGAAGCTCTATTCTTTACATGTTTTTCAAAGTGGCTCCTAATTATAACTCGAGAATTATGTAATATTGTATGATGCAATTTGTTAGGCCTGATCAGCATTAAGGGAACGTCAAGCTAGACATGTTTGTATAATTTTCTGTCCGTCAGACATTTTATATAATGCTTCATTCTACCCAAAACTCTAAGAGATAGAAGCACTAAACTTAGTTATAGCACCCTTTAAAGTATACTCAGATCAACTTTATTTCACATTCTTCATAATTTAATTAATATCAATTTCTTCATTTCATTTTTCTCCAGAGCTTTAGACGCCCAAAAAAGGTATTTACGTATTTGTTGCCCTTAATCGATAAATATCGATTTTCACTCCAGTTTGCGCTCCATTTTGTTGAGGCCAGTCAGACCGAAATAGAAGTTATGTCATATTATCCCAAAACGCTTTGTCCCCCGCCCTCCGCTTGGATATTCAGCGTATCATTAATCAATTATTTGGACTGTGAACAATTGTGTTTTCATGTCCGTGTATCATCTAATGTGATTTATAAAATTTAAATTGTTGATACACACTATTTAATTACTCGCAAGTATAAACAAGCAATAAAAGCTAAAACTGTGTGTAATTGATAAACCTCGTCTCGGGCCGCACTCGAGTCTGTCAGTGTAAAATATTTTATCAGTTGAAAAATTATTTACAATTAACTGAAGCACACACAAACACACGAACACGAAAAGTGGAAGCCGGTCGTCACATTGTCTGCCAGCGCAAAAAAGTTGTATATAGCACACATATATATACGCTATATACGCTATATATGTACATATACGTACATATATAATAATGATTCTGAGAAATTGATGTTCTTACTGAGCATGCGAACCACTAATGAATCATTTAGCAGATGTCCGTCTCGTACGGCAAAAGCTATGAAAACTGAGACGTATGCGACACTTTTTGAATTATTGCCAAAAGAAAATATTTTGTTTGAAAAGCTCACGAAAATAAATATAAAAAACAAGAGTACACCAGTCGAGAGTGCCCGACTAGCAGATACCCTGTAATCAGCTGCCGTTACAATTAATATGGTTTCCTTGAAGACATATACGAAGATTACGTTGCGTTTGTTTTAGATTCTCATTTTGGGAAATGTGTTATGGTATTAGCTTCGGTATTTATTGTCCGATCTTTATAAAATATTCAGGACATAAATATGTTATACAAATGTGTGTGGATACTAAAGCCCAAGACTTACTGGAAAAATAAGTTATTTTTGTTAATTTTTGGGTAGGAACTGGGGAAGTGTCCCAAAAATGAAATATTCTGTATTTGTTTGTACTCAACTATTGTGTACATACGACATTTGGGGACATAGTACTTATACGATCAATGATATGTTCAAAGTGCGAAATATCGTTATCGCTATTTATCGATTTTATGGAAGTGGGGTAAGAATCGATTATTTTAAGAGATCTGCATACTAAATAGCAAGAGCTACGTTCGATATTTTAAATCTCTAGCTCTTAAGTTCTCTGCAATCGTCTCGTTTACACATGCGACAAGATGAGCGGACACAGAAATCTGAAGTTAACAATTTTAAATCGAACTATCGATTTATTGTAATCGGTCCAAGTATTGATTACTTTAATCGATCCGTATTGGAAATTGTGAAAGCGGTGTTCGAAATTTCTTAGTCTCGGAAATCGTCGTATACACAGATTCAACTGACAGTCGGACAAGACAATCTTAAATCGAATAATCGATTTAATAGAATCGGGACAAGCATCGATTACTTTACACGATCTGCACAGCAAATAGCAAGAGCTGCAATCGAAATTTCACATCTCTAGCTCTAAAAATCTCTGAGAACAGCGCGTTCACAGACACAAATCGACGGACAGACATGTCAATATGTAATCGCTGATACTGATCATGAATATACATATGTATATATATACTTAATGGGGTCGGAGATGTCTTCTAAGCGTTACACATTTCATTCGTCATAATAGCTTTTACACGGGATTACAGAATAATATAAAATGCGATCATTTTGCGTGTTGGCATCAAATTTTGTCATTGAATTAAAATGGATCTCGTTTAATTGGCCGCTCTCTGTGGCCAAAGATAATGCAATGATAGATTAATTTGTTTACATTTCTCATGAAACAGAACTGAAACTATTTTTAAAAACTTTCTGTCGTTATGTCTTTCAATGCACTTGGCATTTGGCACAATTTACGTTTCTTTGTCGCCCTGAAATGCTTAAATTAAATATGTGTAGACGATTTATATATATACATATATATATATATATATATATAGCACGATTTGATACGCCCCAATTTTCTGTATAAACTTATAGTTTTACCTTTGTGCAGCCGCTCGTCATATCAAGAGACGAAACATTTACATTTGTCTATAAAGTGATGTTCATGTTTCGTCGATTGCCCCTTGTCAAATTATATGGTAATCATAAAAAGAGTTTCTAAATTTAGACAGTGAAATTACTTGACTACCGAGTGCGTCCCAAATGATAGACAGGAACTTGTCCGAGTCGCAGCCCCAGAGACGAGTCGCAAATTACAAGTTCACGATTTGTCGGGCCACAAATTCGTTTGGAAATGCCGCAATTTCATTTTTTTTTTTGACATTTGCGGACAATTTGTCTATGTCTTACGGCACTCATCTTGATGATGATGATGATTATAATGATGTTGATGTTGGGTGTGTGGGGTAGATACGCACTCGCCATAAGCTACGTCTTATTTGCCATATTTGTAGAGTATAAAGTTGTATGTGAATGGGTTTTATTTGTGACAAATGTTTGAATGACTTTATACAATGGCAAATGATTCTTAATGCCCTATAAGGCATGCCACAAGGGGCATATGCGTGGGCTCATGAGAGACATTCAACTATTATGGAGCATCTTTTTGTATATTCATTTAAAATTAATGTCTCTGTTAAATGATTTCTTAACTTTTCTATACTCCAACATTTTTGTGCGCTATTCATCTTTACAGGGTGTGCTGTAGTCGAGCTGATTTTTGTTATTGTTCATGAGCTACATTCAACTATTATGGAACTTATAAAGCTTCTTTTTGTATATTCAATTAGAAAAAATGTCTCTGTTAATGATTTCTTAACTTTTCTATACCTTACCTATCTATGTCATTCCCATTTACAGGGTATGCTCTAGTCAACCATTTTTTTTCTCGTCATGTATCTCTATTTCGACGCAGTTGCTTTGAAATTGTCACATTGCATGACAAACGGAAGAGTCAACAGTTTATTGACTCAACAATGTTCTTTGTTTTATGTATTTTTGATCACAAATTGCGGAATTTTGATCAGCTGCCTTCGTGAATATATATATATATATATATATATATATATATATATATATGTCTTCAGTAGACTTCCAGCTATGACGTGTGCGCGCGTGCGGCAACAGAAAATTGTTCAGTTATGTTTGTTTTTCCCAAGCAATTGAAAATTATACTAATATATTTTTTCCAAGAAATTATAACGTTTATTAAATGTAATTCAAAAGCTATGAATGCTTTTTACTCATGCGACAATATAATTTAGAATAGTTAAAAAGCTTGGGTAAAACTTGGAAGACTATTTTAAAAAAGTCGAAATTTTAAAAGTATCTTATATAAAGACAATTTTTTACCTTTTTAGGATATTTTGATTAAATTCAACAGTTGGAAACATTCGACTAATTAAAACTTTCTGAAATCTGACATTTTTATATCAGTGAAAATTTATATATTTCTTGATTTAACTGCAATTTTCATGCTTTAAGCAGAACTCAACATTGAAATTTATTGTGCATATTCCATTTTCTATTCTTCATATATTCCTAACTCACTTAGCTATGTATATAAGTTCAATAAGTTCCCAATCTCTGGTCGGTTCAAGTAATTTGAATAATATTACTTCAAGAATAAAGAGATTGGGTAGATTCTCGCATAAGTCTTTTATTGTTTATATAATGCCCAACACCTCAGCTTAATATATGTATTATATCTTTAAATATCTAATTATATGATAATAATAAAAATGTCTTATCAATTATCGTATATATTTAGTCTGCCAGGTGTCTAGCATAGCTGAGATTACCGAGCTTTATGTGAAATCCTGTTACAAGCATCACACACAGCCGCTGAAGAACATCATGGAGCACCTGAAGGCGCTGGATTTGCACCTGGCGCGGCAGCCGCTGCTATCGCTGAAAGGTATTCAGCTGACGCCCAATGATTGCGAGCCGCTGGAGGAGATATTCATGCGGGTATGTGCTGCACAACATGGCTGGGCTGCAAGGCAATTACTTAATTTTATTTTATTTTACCAAAACCCCATCAGATTCAATACAAAGCCATCGATTTGTCAGAGTGCCCGTTGAACGAGAGCTGCCTGAGCGCACTCTGCCAGATGATTGAGTACTATGAGGCTGCCAATGAATTGGATATCTCGTACAACAAGGAGCAGATGACGGTCCGTGGCTGGGGACTCTGCACACATATGGTGGGCCGCAGCCAGGAGCTGCAGCTGCTGAATGCCGAGGGTAACCAGATATCAAAGGTGGGCGCCGAGAATTTGGGTACCGCGCTGAGTCTCTCCAATCTGCATACGCTCAAGCTGGAGCATTGCGGCCTCAAAGGACCTCCACTCACCAATTTTTGTAAGTGTGAGTGCATTCGTGTGTCTGTGTGTGCGTGTGTGTCTCTTTGTGTGCATTAATTTGATAGTACATAAAAACTAGTCTGACTAATTATGTTACAATTGTATCCATGTGATATAAACATTCCTGTCAATAACATAGTCAATTCTCATACTCTCAACTCCTAATCTAAATCTATATTTATTCTTGAATTTATCCTCTAAAAGAAGTCTATTTTGTATACCTTTGCTAGCGTGTATTTATGTAACATTCCAGTAAAACTTAAACACTTCTAATTAACATTTGCAACTAGGTTAATCAAATTCTGTAGATTACTCTTGGTAAAGTTCGATTACCTTAGTACATAAATATTTAAATATATAACATATTTAATATATCAACATATTCCTTCTCTGTAAAACTTGTAGTGTAATTTTCTTTGCAAATAACTGTCGAACAGAATTTCACATTGTGTTAACAGAGCACTCTTAACAGCTTTTAGTAAAAACTATTTAACATTTGGTATAAAAATGTTAAAACTCTCAATTCCTAGTAGAATGTGAACGCCTGTTATTAACATTACAATTAGATGTTGTCTAACATTCGGATTTATTTTTCGATTTGTTCTTTAACATTTTTAGGCTGCAAGCTGTACCACAACAAAATACTGAAGGAGCTGTGGCTGGGCTACAACGATTTGGATTGCACCGATGCTCAGCATATTGCGGATATGCTGCGCTTTAACCACAGCATCGAGCTGATTGACATTAGCAACAACAACATACGCGACGAGGGCGCCATGTACCTGGTGCAGGCGCTCATCCTGCAGGCCACAGAGCTGGAGCGTCGCAGTGGCTTGCCGCTGCAGCGTGCGCGAGCCATTGAGGACGACGAGCTGGTGTCGCCCATGGATACAACGGCGTCGCTGCTGTTGGCAGGCCGCAACGAGCAGGGCAGCAGCCAAATACAGTCCGAGGCACATGCGATTGACAACAGCACAGCGCCAAAAGCCATTGAAGTCCTGGAAACTGTTGTCGAGCAGCAGCCAACATCGGCGGCGGCAGCAGCAGCTGATGAGCCCAGCAGCAGTGAACCGGCCGTTGGCCTGCTGGTGGATGTGGACAACGATGCTGACGATGACAATACAGAGGATACGGTGCGCACTCTGAGGAGCGGCAATCAGAGTGCAACTGGGCAATCCATGCTGGACAAATTGCTCTCGATGAACAGCGACAGCAGCAGCGAGGAGGCGCCATCCAATATATCCACCGACACACTAGCCGCCTGCTGCTCCGAGGACATTAGCGAGATCAGCAATGATATTTACGATCCTGCTGGCAAATTGCAATCAACAGCAGCAGCAGCAGCCACATCCTCCACGGATGAGTCCACAACGACGCTGGTCGATCCAATTCTGGAGCAACTAGCTCCATCAATCCAGCAACAGCAAAGTTCCCAAACTGAACGCAACTTATGTGGTAGTATACATTTCCGATTTCTATATAAAATTTAATTGGTTTTATAGATATTTATAAAATACTTTTGAATTCTTACTAACATAATTAACTGACATTTTTGCAGCTGACCTTGCAGATTATTTTTGGGCATTTTCCCGGTTTTTACTTTAGGGACTTGTTACCGCATGATCTTGCCGAAAGTGAAAATCGGAACGGCCGAAATGAAATTCACATTTTACAATATCTTACCAAGCGAATATATAACTTATATATATATTTACCTAGTAGATTGAAAAAGTTTCACGAAACACATCTTTAAAGTTGTAAAGTATTCTTTTTAAAAGTCGCAATGAAAATGTTTTGAATGCCAAAAGGAGCTGGAAATCCTTTGTGTGAATGGAAGAATCATTTAGGCAACATTTGTATAATTTGCACTATATTTATTGCTCGAAAATCAGAAGATCCTGGCTGCCAAAGAATTATAATTTGTTAAAATTAAAAAGCATAATCGAATAATTATTAAATAAAAGATCTGAATGTATGAAAAGATTAATACAAAAATATAATGCAGAAAAGGTACATAAAAAGTAATATAATAAAAAACATATAAATAAAATAAATATTCTAAAAGTATAATGGATATTACAAAAATTTAATAAATATTATACAAACATAAATATAAAAAAAATATTTAAAACCAATTTAAAAATAACAAAATTAAAAAAAATAATAATAACGAATTAAATTTTGCAAAAGATGCTCTATAAATACTAAAGTAATAATATAAAAAAATTAAAATAAAAAATTTTATAACAAAATATATATATATGAAAAATAATATATAAAAGAAAAATTTAATTTCAAATCAACTAAACTAAGATTTATAAAATGAAAAGGTAAAAAAAAAAAAAAAAAAAAAAAAAAAAAAAAAAAAAAAACAATAAAAAATTACTTTAATACTTTTTACACCAATTTTATTGAGATCGTACAAGCTTCTAAAGAATTGTAATCAATTGATGCAGGCAAAATGAAAATTCTAATATTCGAGCAACAAGTATTATTTTTTAGTTATGTTAAATATTTAAACTTCGTTTACGGTTTTAATTCTTTCTAGTTAAACTCATCTTGAGTATTTTAATAGCATCTGATTTCTAGTAAAGCTTTAATTTATATTTAAAAGTTAATGTTTATATGTTAGTTAAATAGACTTAAAAGGATTTTTGATAGCACTCACTCACTCGTAGGATACATGAAAATTGCTTTAACTATGTCAGATCCCATTGCCCCCACTTAATTGTTTATTTTATTGAAGTATTAATATTTGATTTTTCTTTTTGCAGATATTACTCCCTCAACAGAGGCTAAAACCGTTGAACCCAATGAAACCTGTGTACAGAATAACAATGCTAATTCCCACAAAAACAACAACAACCACAACAGCAACAATAGCAACAGCAACAACCATAATAATAATCCTGTAATACTAAACCAAATAGCTGCAACAGTCGCCGTTAGTTCAGGCGGTGCCGCATCCATATTTGAGGTGACCGCCGAGGAGAGCGACTGCATCAATGGGATTGCCGGGCCGAGCGGCTCACGGCCGCTGGACATGAATAAGAATGCGAAGGCTGGCGATGATTTCGAGGATACGCACAGCACAGATTCGGCATTCGAGAGCGCCTCGGAGGGCGACATCAGTCGCCATTTGCCGGATGAGTTTAGTCGTCTGTCCGTGTCGCTGGAGAGCACACGGCTGGACGACATGACCAAGGAGATGGCCATTGAGACGGCGACCATAGCCAGTGAGTCCACCGAGTGTCTGCTGGTGGCCGAGGAGGCAGCCACGCCCGCCTCCACGCCCACGCCAGTTGTGCACATGCCGCCGCAGCCGCAGCCGCAGCTGGAGCCGGAGCCGGAGACACCCAAAGTGATTGTGGCGACGGTGCCCAAGGTAACAATTGCGGCCAAGGAGAAGGAACCGAGTGCCAGTCCATGTCCCAGTTCAACACCGACACCGCCGCCGCCATCGACATCGCCGGGCGGCGTCAGCAGCGGCCTGCGTCGCACCGAGTCCAGCTGTGCCTATCTCAATCAGTCGACGCGCAATCGCTCCCAGAGCTCGGACAGTCTGTGCAGCGAGAACTCGCTGGACGGCAGCACGAGTGCAGCCGATCCGCATCTGGCCGAGAAGCTGACCAAGAACGATACGCTCTCGCGCCGTCAGCTGGTCGATGCCACACTGGAGGCGGCCAATCGTGCTCCGAGTGGCCTCAAGGCGCTCGCCCTGTGGAGCAACAATCTGACCAAGGACTGCGGCCCCTGCATTGCGGAGCTGCTCTCGCGCAGCTCGTCGCTGGAGCTGCTCAACATTGGCAAGAACTGTTTGTCCAATGACTTTGTGGCCACCATCAAGGACAGCCTGACCAAGAACACAACGCTCACCACGCTCGGCCTGCAGAGCGCCCATCTCAGCGCCAAGGGCATCGAGACGCTCGCCTCCATCCTGACCTTTGGCGGCAACAGCAAATTGCAGCGCATCGATATACGTGACAATAAACTAGAGGTGGAAAGTCTGAACATAATTGCCGAGGTGCTCAAGTCCAACAAGACGATCACCCAGATTGACATCAATGATGAGCCCAAGCGTCTAACGGTAAGCTATTTATGTTGACCTTTGACAATTGACCTTTTCAACGCCCGCCCATCGAACACGTTAATATTTTTGCTTCCCATACAAATGATGCGTGTGTGTCATGATTCCAATGCAGGAGCTGCAGCTGAGTTGTTAAAGAAGTTATTTTCGTTTTTTTCTCCACATATCTCAATGTCAATTAACTGAGCTAAGGTAAAAGGGAGTATTTATAGGGTATCTGAAAAATTATCATGTGCTTGCAGACAGGATTTATAGAACTTATAGACCTATATCTAAAAAATGATCAATTTTTTTGGTTATTTAAAGCTGATTTTAAATGGATTTCAAGTGGTTGTAAACTGATTTTAAAGGAAACTTAAAGCAACAAAATATTTGAAATATTTTCCAATTTTATCGTAAATAATTAAATTCTGTTTATAAACATTTTATTATTTATATTAAAACTGTTTTATAATATTCCCAAATAATTAATGCCTCGTCTGTTTCCTTAAGATTTTCCCATTTTGTCGTAAATTTTTAAATTTTGTTTATAAACATTTTATGATTTATATGAAAACTGTTTTATCATATTCCCAAATACTATTAAAAAAATAAAAAAGGTCCAAGCCAGGTTCAGGTCGAGCTCGACTTCCGCCTATTTTAAATGTCCGGTTTAAGGTTCGGTAAAATAGTTATTAGAAATCAGCTAAAATTTGGTCGTAATTATATACAGGCATAAAGTTCCAGCGGGGTTTCAAAAAGTTTCTAAATTTTCTAAATATTGGCTCAAGTTTAGTTTCCTAAAATTTACTCCCAAGTATTTCCAGTTACCGTATTTCCAAGTTTCATCTGGATTTGCCTTAGCTTTTTGGCCATGTAATTGACATTCATGACTTTGGCCTCAGCCGAAGATATCCTCGACTCTAGAATATCCCAAATTGTAGTTGTGTGTTGCGTTGATTGTTGACTTTTAATTGAATCATTTTCATTTCGTGCTGTTATTGTTGCTATTGTTGCCAACTCCTCCTTCATCGCAAAGTTACCCATTGTGCCGATTGTTAAAGTTGTGCCGCCAACGCCAATGGCCCAGGATAGCGTAAGTAAATGCCACAACATCCAGCAAATATTTTCTCGCTCCTCTCTTAAGTACTTCTCCGCCTGCTCTTGGGCCTAATCGCATTGAGATATCTCTTGGCTTGCTACCACTAATAATTACGCTAACAATGCTAACAACGCAAAAGTTCTGCAGCTGCTATTTCGTTTTTTAAGAAATCACCTTAGCTAAAAAAAAACAGAAAACAAAAACAATACAAAAATCTGAGCACGATCTACATTTTTCTTTAAAACAACTATTTGAGAGTGTGCATAACAGAAATGTGTTCTTTTTTAACAATAAAAAACAAAATATTTTCAAAAATATTTTATATATATACATAAAAACTTAACGCAACTTATCTTCAGGTTCGAATCCTGTGAATTACATTTTTTTTTATATTTTCTTTAGTAATAAATTAATACATATTCATATTATTTTGATTAAAATCTGTCTCAGGCTTAGTAAACTTTTAGAATTCGTTTTTAATTAAATAGAACTAGTTTTGTAGGTAGTTAAAAAAGTTCACGTTAAAAATGGTTCACGGCCTGAACCAAAGTCTCGTCTCTTTGGCGCGTGAACCGGACTTTCTATTTTGCCTGATCCAGTTCCAGATACAGTTCATGGTGTTCCATGAACTACTTATAATTAATACTCAGGTTACAAAACGGTTAGTTTAGATTTGGAGCCTGGCTTTTAGGTTTAGTAACTAGTTCTCGGAACCAAATGCAGCCAACAATTTCCTTTTTAACTCGTTCATCATTTTAGTTCCAAATATGATCCAGTTCCAGATAGAGTTCATAGTGTAGAGTCCATGAACTACTAATTATTAATATTCAGGATTTGCAGCCTGGTTTTTAGTAACTAGGAACCAAATGCAGAAAATTCAGCCAACAACTTCCTTTTGAACTTGTTCATCATTTTAGTTCCTTATATTTCTCAAAGTTCCTATACTAATATTTTTTAAATAAAAAATGATTTAGTATTTTTAGTACAATTTAGACTTTTCTATAGCTAAAATAAAATGACTAAAAATTTTAAAATATATTGTTATTTAACTGGAAGACATTAAAAAGCAAGAAAAGCTTTCCGATTTGCACACACTACAAATAATTGCATTTATTTATTATTTTTAGATAGAAACCAAATCGTATTTGGAATTAAATGTTGTTGGCTTTTTATTGCAGATCGGCAGCGATGCGCATTTGGATTATACGCGAGTACTGGGCACAGTGCGCTCCATGTGCTCGCGCAATGAGAAAATGCAGGCCGAGGAGCTGGAGCTGGCGGAGAAGGCGGCGAACGTGGGCGGTGGCGGCAGCAGCAGCAGCAACAGCAACAGCAGCAACAGCAACAACGCCGGCAGCAGCAATGGCGCCATCGGGGGCAGCATCAGGAATCGGTGTCGCGGCGGTTACTACTTGGGCTCGCGGAAGATTTCGCTGACGTGCCACAGCCGGCCGCTGGTGGACGCAGCGACTGGCACTGTGTCCGCTGCTCTGGCAGTAACCGCAATGCCGACGCCGGCTGCCAAACTGGAGGTGAAGCGCAAGACTAACGCGCGTCTGCGCTCACCGGGTCCCAGTCCGCCCACGATATCGCCGTCCTCCTCGCCCAATCGCAGCCGCTTTCATGTGTCGCGCGTCAACGAGATTAGCAGCCCGCTGACCTCGCCCCTGGCCCAGATGCCGCCACAGCATCCGCCGACGCCGCGCTCGGCCAGCAGCTGCATGTCCATACCGACGGCCAGCGGCATCAGCGGCATCAGCAGCAGCAGCAACGGGGGCATCGGTGCCGGCGGGCTGCTGGGCAGCCAGAGCAGCCTTAATGCCATGGCCGTGTTGCCGCTGCCGACGTCCAGCTCGCTGCCATCGATGGCATCGGTAACCTCATCCACACAGACCGTCAAGCGGTTGTCCGTGTCGCCGCGTTCGCGCTTTCATGTCTCGCGCATCTACGAGGATCCGCAGACGCCACCGATTCACTTGCCGCCAACGCCGATGCTCAAATCGGCGCGCAAGGCCGCCGCCGCCGCTCAGCTGGCTGAGGCAACAATCACAGCAGTTGAATCCGAACCCACAATCTCCGCCAGCACAATGACAACGGCGGCAACAACAACAACAGCGATGCCCATCAGCAGCGTGATTATTGTGGAGCCATCACCCACCGTCGCGGACAATGACAATGGCAATGACAGCGCACACCAACAAAGTACAAATGGGTTGGAGCAGGAGGAGGCAGCTATGCAGAAGCTGTCGCCCAACTCGCCCAGCACTTCATCCAGTTCATGCAGCACCTCGCCCGTCTCCGTGTCCAGTGCAACAGGCAGCAGCAGCAGCAGCAGCACCAGCAGCGGCGCCAGCAACATCACCACCGACAACACGGATAACGCGGATAACTCCGGCAGTCCGGAGGAGCTGGCTACCATTGTTGTTGCCAAGAGCTGTCCCATTGCCGTGTTTGGTGACAATGATATAACGCTCACCAAGGACTCGGCCGCCGGTGCGGCACTCTCGGCAGCTGCCTCAATCAGCACGGATGCCGGCAATCCTCCCGCAGAGTCCACACCGACAGCAACTGCAACGGGACAGCAGCAGCAGCAGCAGCAACAACAGCAGCAGCTACAACAACCGGCGACACGTGCACGCAAATCCTCTTGGATAGCCAATCCAACGACTGTGGACAAGCTGCTCACCCTATTCAATCCGAGCGCCATTTTTCAGCGCAGCTCTTCGCCGGAATCAAAGGCAGTTCCAGCTTCAGCTGTGGCTCCGCTCACAAATAATGCACAGAGTTAGTCAAAAGTCATTAACTTTTTTCAATTTCAAACATAGTCCTACCTCAAATTAGGTTGTATGCAGGAAATATTATGTAATTGTGTTCCGTTTCCGTGCTTCAAGGCTTTTAGGGCATATATCACGCAGAGAAGTTTGCTTTTGTTAGCTATAAAGCTTGGCTATTAATGGGTATCTTAAGTTTATATAGGCGAAAAGCGTTTTTCAACACTGATTTATACGATTGACTGACAGATAAGTGTTCAACAACAGCAAAGCTGGGTTATTATTCGGCTTTTTGATTAATTCCACCCGCAAGAGCGGGAAATTGGTGGAAATTAATTTTTCAATTAATTTTGTGCTAAATTCATTGGGGACGTGTTTCACACTTTGCGGCAAATCCACCGCCACGGGTGGAAAATAGAGGAAATGGGCCGAGTTTAATTTCTTCCGATTATTATTAAATTTATATTCGATACTCTACGTACAACATAAAGAGAAACATATTTCTGCAATTTTGGAAAATCCGCCTTCAAGCACGGAAAACGCGTGAAATTTTTGCATGAAACTTATTCCGCTGTGGAAATGGGAAGGTTGAAAGAAAAAATTAAAATACTCAGGATATCCGAATTCAATTCCGGATTAATATATCGCTGTTAGTTTATTCAAAAAATTTTTGAAGGATGACAATTCCCGAATACACGAGAACACACGGACAAGTTAGTCAGACTGTTGGATGTTAAAGGACAAACGAAATTGGGGAAACAATCTTTCAGAATATAGCGTGTCCTTACATAATTGCTAGCTTTTATGCTTCTGTGTAAATTGCTTAGCCAGTGTGATGCGAAAGGTTGTTCAGGGAAATCGTCAGGCAGCGGGATTGAAGTCCATGGGATTTAGTTTTACTTTAAGAATTTAAGCATGAATTTCCTGCGTTTGCAAAGTTTTCTCATTTTCACTTGATATTCGTCTGCAATGTTTAATTTTGTGCTGTTCGCAGATATAACAACAGCAAATACCACAACAGGCGGCAGCGGTGACGTCAACGTGACGCTGTTGGCGACACGCAAAACAACGCCGCCATCGCGAGGCAACGGCAGCAGCAACAATGCGACGACAGCAGCAGCAGCTGCAGGGGGAGCGGGATCGGGAGCTGGAGCGGGAGCGGGAGCGGGGTCATTGGCGACAGGAGCATCTGGATTGGAGACGGGCGCTGGCAGTACCTCATTCCTGGACACGGCGTCGCGTCAGCTGCGTGACTTTGGGAAGCAGGTGTTCCGCCAGAACCTCTCGTTCAACAACAGCGGGGATGGGGTGGGCGCTGCGTCGCAGCTGGATGTCAATCCCAGTGCGGTGGCCATGGCGACATCGCCAATATTGAGCAATGTTGCCGAGTCGCCATCGCCGCCAGAATGCAATGCAGTGCACATGCCATTGAGCCTGAAGCGTGAGCTCAAGGAGAACATTTCGCCGGAGCATACCATTAACGAGGAGACGCTGCACACGCTCCAAAAGCTGACGCGCGTCGAGGATATGACGCTGTCGGCCGAGGCTGCTGCCGAGCTGGGCGACATTGAGATTGTGATGCACAGCGAGGTGTCCGATATGCCAGAAGCCGAGCAGCAGCAGCAGCAGCAGCAGCAGCAACAGACGGCGCAGCAGCAGCAGCCGCCACAGCAGGAGGATCTGGGAGCTGGTTTAGGTCATTAAATACTTAACCCAATAAAAGCAACAAAAATGACGTGTGCAATTTGACAATGTTGAGCAGGAAAGGCAGCAATAGCAAAACCCACCTCGGCATTATCCCTGACTCGTTCTCCCTTCTTTAACACTCTCCCTTCCCCTCTCTCTTTCTCTCTGTAGCCCACCCTCTGTCAAGACACTAAAAGCAAGGTTATATCCTTCTGCTACTCCTCAGCCCAACCCAACCCAATCCAACCCAACCCAACTCTCTCACACACACACACAAAACTGTAACAATAAGAAACAAGAGTACACAAGTTTTAAACATAACTTTGTTTTATTTTAATATTTTACTATACATATACACACACACACACATATATATATATATATATATATATATTCTATTTTTTTTGGTTAAATTCTTTTTAAGTTTTATATACGTATATACCTAATTATACAAAATATATATCTATATATATATACATATATATTTTAACTATGATATCATATGGCATGTGAAAGCTGCAAAAACTTTAACTGAAATATGAAAACAACTACTTAAATGTATGTAAATTAGGCCAGCAAATTAGGCTAAAAACAAAAAATCAACTATATAATTATATAAAGTTTCGGGCAACTTGAGTTTGATTGATTTTGGCATTTGAAAAGTTGTATTCTTGATAATTGTTAATTTTGTACTTATACCCCCTAACATTTAACACAGAAACCAAAAAAGATTGTTACGCATACTTAAGTTCAACCAGGAACACATTCAATTATGTTTGCATATATAATATATATATTGAAATGACAAGCATTATAATATTAAATAAAACTCGACAAATGGCAAGCAATTACTTATAGAGCATGTATACTTACACTTTATAACGAGACTTGTGCTGTTTGGCCTGCCACAGGCTGCGCCTAATCATGCCATTTGCCTGGATATATATATAAACCAGCATATATGTGAAATTTGGTTTATTGAGAAATCAGTTTGCTCGAAATACTATAATTGAATGATAAACCCACCAGTCAATCAGTAGGCAATGTTAAGTTCAAATGACATCGTACATTCTTACAAATATATATATATTTCACGAAGAAAGTATAGAAAAAACAAAACAAAAACAAACAAAAACCCAAAATAAATCCAATTGATCTCATTATGTGATATTTGTCGTAGTGCCCAAAGCGTTCACTGTATCCATGTTAAACCAAGCATACGAATTAAGTACGCAACAAACTCGCTCAAAGCGAACAAACTCAAACAAACCCCAACAAAAGGCAAACATTTTTCAATAACTAAACGCATATATGTTTTATTCTTTCTTTTTTTGTTAAGCATATTCTAAAGAATATTCAGTTTAAGCGCAGCCTGTTGCAAATGCCAAAAAAGAAAAAAGAATACAACTTTTCGAGCTGCCAATTCTAGAAAATAAAAAATGAAACACTGAATAAATATTCATACTTAGTATCGTATATGAAAAGATCTTGTAAATAATTGATAATTGTTTTAGATGCCGCAGCCCAATTTTAACTATTTACGCATTAAACTAAAAATTATTCTTCTTAGTTTTTTTCTTATAATTTTTGTTGTTAATGTTGCGCTTTTTGTTTTTGTTTTGATCAGTTTATTGTTTAATTGAATTATTATTTTTTTCTTTCAATGATCCAAACATTTTGTTTGTACTTAATTTACAAATTGTAATAATTTTTTGTGGTGCGCTGAGAACTCGACTCGCTTTCAGGCACTGTAAATAAATTATTTGTTTGTTTTTTTTTTTAGTTGCCAATAATTACATTGATTTCTTAAGAACGTAAACAGATGTCCAAAATAGACCATTCTGAAAATGAATACACATTTATTTTCACAAAAGAGATTGGCTAACTATTTGTAGACACACATATTTTTATAATTTAAGCTCATATTTAGTAAACCAAGAGAAACTACTAAAAAATTACTGAATAAACTTTTAAAAGTTATAATGAAGTCAAGTGTAAATGTAAGATTTGTTGTTTTATTTCGGATGTAAAATTTGGTGTATTTCTTCTTTTTCTCGCCTGGAAGATATCATAGCGATATTCTGGATAAGGTATTTAACGATAGCCTAGGATTTGTTATTATTTATATCGTATACGTATCTTCCAGGCGATCTATTTTCTTATATCCAGGCAAAAAGCTGTGCCTTGCTTTGAATTTGCCGCAATGAGGCGTAGTTTCCTTCCCAAGGAAGTTTTGAGGGTGATATGGTTTAGAAAATCTACTAGACCCATTTCTTAGTTTCGTAAATCTAATCCAAAATAATTCGTGTTAAGCTTAACAAGAGTCTTAACATGTCAAGCACACTTTTGTTGAGATGATTTGTTTGAATAATGACTGCATTTTTATGCTTGAATAAATTTCATTCAAATAAATTATTTGCAAATTCTTTAAGAGCTCTTTAAATATTATTTGCTGCTCGAGAACACATTAAGATATTTTTAAATTAGAATCAAATTAAATATCTTGACAACTGTTGATATGCGAACCACATGTCAGGCAGGGGGGGGGGGGGGGGGGGTGTTGCATGCGGTGGGAGGCAGTGTGTGTGTAAACGGCATAAAATTTCATTCATAAAGTCCCGAGTTTGTTTACGCCAAAAGATGTGAGTGTATATGTATGTGTGTGTGTGTGTGTGTGTTGGTGTTGGTTTTTGCTTGGGGTTGCTTTTGCCAGCTAACAGAGCGCTGTTAATGCTCATGTTAAGTCCTGAGCGCTGTTAAGCTGCGAGCATCAGGAAACGTCGCAGAGGCTGAGGCTGAGGCTGAGCTCTGGCTTGGCGCAATTCAAATCTGTGCGTTCAGTTGCAGTTGGCGCTTCGTTCGGTGCGGATCGCAACAGTCGCGAGTGTATTATTCAAACAAAATTAAAAATCAACTGGAGGATGTCCACATGTCAGGACATCCACGACTGGCCTCAATTCCAGCGGAGGCCCGCATGGCAATTGTGGTTAATCTGCAGACACACAAATTTTCATTTTAATTCATTTAATAGCTCTGTCTCGCTGATCCGCCCACACTCACTTCTGTTCCAATTTTGATCTTTTTTTTTTTAATAAAAGACAAAAAGATTCATAATAAAATAAAAACACCTCGAAAATGTGTGTGTGTGGGTGTGTTCGGCTATGAATGGCGGCACGTGACCGAAAATGTTAATCATGACAAGGCATTAACAGAAATCATTCGCAACAATTTTGGACTGCAGCATCCGCGGCTTTTTCCCAAATTTCCATTCAAATATTGAGGGAATTTTTAAAGCTTGGGATTTTTGTGTGCAAATAAGGTATTATTAAGGGAGCTTAAGCTGTATGAACTAAGTTAACTGTCGATTTGATAATTTATATAGGGAAATTATAAGAAAATTTATTTGTTTGTTCATTTATGCACAAGACAAGAAATTAGTCGTGCATTTATTCACCCCGGTAGAGTTACTTAATAGGGAATTAATCAAAGATATTTTAATATATATTTGAATGAGTTAGTGTCTAGGGTTTTTGAGTTAGCAATAATTATGGCCACATACCATACAAGAAAAATTGTCATAGGTTCATGAACGGTTCATGAATTAGCTAATTTCCCCCAATTCAATATCATGAAACTTGATAGCAAAGTTATATCTTCTTTATTTCCTGTTAAGTTGATATTCTTTCAAAAACTAAATTTGATCCCCACTCAAAGTTGGCAGCCACAAAATATGGTTGGGTTAGAGTCTGTCATTTCTGGTTCGTGCTTAGGATCGTCTGTTTTATGTGGAACTCGCTGAGTTAGGCTCTTAGTACAAATTTGAAGTCTACCCTCTTTTTTTCCCTTCTTTTTTTCGATAAATATCGATTTCCTGGCCCATATTTTCTAAGCACATCTCGATGCTTTTGAGAGCTAGAGATCATCAAATTTGGCATGTAGTTGCGCGCATAGCATAAACAAATAAAAAAATATTTCACTTTTCGAATACCTTTGGCGCAACTCAACTGAAATTAAACAAAAATTATTTATAGCTTATGCATTACTTAGAAAAAAAAGATTGACGGGTCGACTGAACGAGATGTTGGGGATTTCATTTTCAAAGGCTCGCAACGCTTCTGGATTATACAATTTATTTTGGTTAATTAACCGTAAATTTAGCCACCAACTGTCAGCAACTAAATTAAAACTTACGACATATGTGAATGTATGTGCTATTTATACGATAATATTCCAACCGAAATACTCAAAAAAAAAAACAAAAAAACAATCGAGCAAAGTATCTGCCAGGTACACACACGCGTATGTGTGTGTGTGTGTGCATG
The DNA here is from genome assembly GCA_035045355.1 of Drosophila lacicola. Classification (NCBI taxonomy): domain Eukaryota; kingdom Metazoa; phylum Arthropoda; class Insecta; order Diptera; family Drosophilidae; genus Drosophila; species Drosophila lacicola. The sequence goes on along the minus strand of JAWNPB010000111.1, from coordinate 8,624 downwards.
TATAAGTGCACTCATTGCCGAACCACACAAACACGCACGCACACACACATGCACACACGCACACACACACGCGCGCGCATGTACAGACAAGTGCTTTCCAAAGTGCTTCACGTTTTGTCATAAATAATAAAAATCAAATTGCCTTTGGCTATTGCCAAAAATGCCGCACACAAAACGAACCAATTCGTCAGAAGGTTATACACAACATACACACGCACACACACACACCTACACACACACCTACTTACCCTCACACACACCCACACAGACGCAGGGGCGTTAAGGCCGCTGCAACACCATGCCCCGCCCGCCCCGCCCCGCCGCGCCCCCCGCCAACCCCCGCACGACCTGTCCACTGGCTTGGTGCACGTCCAACAATTTCTGATGTCCATTTGCCAGCCTGAAATGCCTGTTTGTTTATTTTAACGCAAAAATCTAAAACCACATCAACATTTTTTGTACCCTGAGCCCATTGAAAATCTAGCTAAAGGGGTATGATGTGCTTGTGCCAATGTATGTAACAGGCAGAAGGAAGCATACAAAATAGATATATAAAATAGATATATAAAATTGATAGCCCTTTCATCTGTATTCAGGCGATCATCTCGGAAACTAACAAAGCTTTTGACTGGAATTTGACAAAAAATATTTTCATATTTATCGAAAAGATTTCGATTTATATTTTTCGAATAGGTGGAAGATTCTTATTCTTTAAAATTGTTATATATTGATTATTGTTTTTTATAGCATAACTCGAGAGTTGTAAGAGCTAGATATAGATTAATTTATTGTGAACACAGATTCTCAATATTGTGTTTACTTTTTGGACAGCTTTCCACATTCCCCCAAAAATTGATAATAGAAAAGAGTCGATAATAGAAGAGAGCTGGCTGTCATATCTAAGCCCTGTAAATTTCGTAAAGATCGGACTATACGCACCGAAGTTATTTCAAGAAAGCATTGCCTACAGTTCGGGGCTGGAGGAAGAAGAAGCAGGCGCTGCTGTGAGTGTATGTGTGTGTGTGTGTATAGCCGAGATAGCTAAAATGTGTGTAAGGCCAGCTTGGAGCTGCATTTAGGGCATCTCTTGGTCGGACACACCCGACCAGAGCGCACTCAGTTGTTTGTTTTTTCCGCAGAAAACAATTTACGCGCCCGGAGAGGTGAATTTTTTCTGTTGCTCCGTAACTATAACAGCTAGAAAGAGCATCGGGATCGGACCAGCGCCATCGCCATCGCCAGCGCCATCGACATCGGCATCGACATCTGGCCCACTCGCATGATCATATGGAAAAAATTGCTATAAAGTACTAAAAATACAATTACCGTGAGAAATTTGCGCTGATTTTGTGACTGATTGTGAGGACGTTTATAGCCGATTTTTAGTGACTGAGGCTGAGTGGAGGGGGGATGTGGGGGGGGGGGGGAGAGTGGGTGAATGTGTGCGGGCATTTGGCACTTCGGCTGATGATTGAATCATTTTGTCCGGAGATGTGGAAGAGAGTTGAAGAATGACGTCGGGTTTTTTTTTTTTTTTTTGTTGTGGCGTCCGACCTTAGTCTGACCGACCTGGCCGTGCACCACTTTGATCTGTGTGTCTGGGCAGTGTCCGCCCCCGCCTCCCCCTCCCCCTCCGCCTCCACCTTGGGCGCACATTCCAATAATTATATGCATGTGTGTGTGAGATGAGAGCGCTTCGGTTATATTTGGTCATTTTTAATAAGGCGTTGCGGCCATAGCCAAAACAACAATAACCCATTCTGAAGGATGGGCGGCCAAAGTGGGCGGGGCCGGGGCTGCGTGCGTGTGACGTAGTCACTTAGCTGAAATTTTTGTTGTTTATAAATAATGATCTTGGCCAGACGATCGGATTAGTGCACGTTCGCGTTCCAACGCAGCAGCTCGTACAAAGGCAGTTGCCCAAACCAAAGCATTCGCACTCGCATTCGCATTCGGTTTGGGATTCGGAATACCCCGCATTCATAATCGGAACAGCAAAGCGAACCGGCGGCAATATAAAATGGTACGCATTGCTGCCATCGGGTATTATATCATAGTGCAGAGCTGTCTTCCATATATATTTAAACGATATGTACGATTTAGGAAGACGATGAGAAAATGGAAATTATGCGCAGGGCATTCCAGATGTTCGACACCCAGAAGTCGGGCTTTATCGAGACGCTGCGGCTGAAGACCATACTGAACAGCATGGGCCAGATGTTCGAGGAGAGCGAGCTGCAGGATCTGATCGATGAGAACGATCCCGAGGATACGGGCAAGGTGAATTTCGATGGCTTCTGCAGCATTGCTGCCCACTTTCTCGAAGAGGAGGACGCCGAGGCCATACAAAAGGAGCTGAAGGAGGCGTTCCGTCTGTACGATCGCGAGGGCAACGGTTACATAACGACATCCACGCTCAAGGAGATCCTGGCCGCGTTGGACGACAAGCTGTCCTCCAGCGATCTGGACGGCATCATTGCCGAAATCGATACCGACGGCTCCGGCACCGTCGATTTTGACGGTATGTCAATCACATAATCCATCCGATCCGATTAGCTAATCTCTATATTTAAATCTTTTCGCGTTTTTCGCTTTTGACAGAGTTCATGGAAATGATGACGGGCGATTGATTCTCATTGGCGGCGACTCTTAAAGACAATGAAATGTCCTTTTTATTTATTTTTCCTGATACAAGTTTTTCATTATTTCTAAATAAATTAACTAAAGATTTTAGTCGAAAGCTTTAGTTATTCTGGGGCTTTGTCTGTGCGTGAAAGTGAAACGAAATCAAGCGTGAACTTTAACATTGCCATAAAAGTTTATCCTGTAGTTAAGTTTCACATGCCAAAATTTAACGTTAGGAATAAAATATACATGTATATACATATACATATATACTTAATGATACGCACTCATTTTTGCTACCGACTGCGTAATACTCTGTTCACAGCTGAGAGCGACTAGATAGAGAATTAGTAACTGTGTTATTGTTACTTTTATACGGTGATTTTATAACTGTGACTATTCATGAATACTTTTTTTTTATTTGAAAAGGTGGAAGTGGACGTGGACCTTATATATTTGGTTTGCCTTTTGAGTATATTTATTCTATACAATTATTATTTTTCATATGAATGAGTCTTATTTCCTTTTTCATCTTTGAAAGAGACGATAGGAGTCCTTTGAAGGTGGCGTGTCCAAAATTTCGAATAAAATTAAAATTAATATAATAAAAATACAAATAAATAAGTAAAATAAATCCAAGTCTTTATCGAGGCAATTCAGGCGTTTAAATTTTAAGTTGAAGCTCTCTAAACTTAAAGCTGTCGAAAATAATTGAATTTATACAAAGACAGACTTTGCACAAAACGAATATGCTCGTTTTACTTTGTGAACAGAATGTTAAAAGTTAGATAAAAAGAGCTTCTGCCCGTTGAAAGTTAAGATAACGATAGATAAGTGTTGTGCCTCAGAAAAAATTAGTTAATTTTTTACTCAAAGAGCATTTTTCTCTTAATTTTATCAAAAGTTTGTTTGGGAATAATTAAAATGTCACAACAATTAAATAAATACCATAACTAAAGCTAATTGTTGTTCAGATGCAATCAAGCAAAATAATAGCTTTCATTATTTTGTCATAAAGAGAGAAATAATAATTTATTTTTACATTATTTAAGTGCTCTTTAAATATAATTCGCTGCAAGCGAGCACATTAAGATATTTTTAAATTAGAATCAAATTAAATATCTTGACAACTGTTGATATGCGAACCACATGTCAGGCAGGGGGGGAGGGAGGGGGGGGGTGCATGTGGTGGGAGGCAGTGTGTGGGTAAACGGCATAAAATTTCATTCATAAAGTCTCGAGTTTGTTTACGCCACGTATGTGTATGTGTGTGTGTTGGTGTTGGTATTTGCTTGGGGTTGCTTTTGCCAGCTAACAGAGCGCTGTTAATGTTCATGTTAAGTCCTGAGCGCTGTTAAGCGGCGAGCATCAGGAAACGTCGCTGAGGCTGAGGCAGAGGCTGAGCTCTGGCTTGGCGCAATTCAAATCTGTGCGTTCAGTTGCAGTTGGCGCTTCGTTCGGTGCGGATCGCAACAGTCGCGAGTGCCAGTGAAATATTCAAACCAAATTAAAAACCAAGTTCAATTCGAAAATGTCCACCTCCCAGGCTGTTGTTGGGGAGTCCAATAATGTGTCAACCGTTGCCACATTGGAGACGAGTGCGCCAAAGCACAGCAATGCCAACGGCAGCATGAACAACAACAATAGCGCCCGTTCCAGCCGCGTTGGCAGCGCAACGGGCAGCGGCACGGATGCCGCAGCTCTGGAGGAGCAACGCTTTGGCTGGCTGCGCTTCCAGCCGCAGTGGCTGCAGCGCTTCTGCACCGCCAAGTGGGCGCTCTTCTGGCTCTGCTGGGGCGGCGCATTGCAGGGTAAGTGTGGGGAAGGGGGGTGCGGTAGGGGTAGGGGTAGAGGGTATCTATCGGCACACACAAATTTTGATTGTGAGCCGTGCTTAATTCATTTAACATTGTCTCATTGTCTCGCTGATCCGCCCACATGCATTGCTCTTGAATTCAGCTCTTTCGGGCATCTGAATAAAACCGAAGCTTAAGTTATATTTAATAAGATAATATAAATTTATTTTAATCTACAAAGTTACAGCTAAAACTTTTAAAAAAAAATAAAATAATAATAAATATAATATAAAAAATAATAATATAAAAGTGCATCTAAAAACAAAAAAGAAAATCAGTTTTCTAGTGCAAATAATTCAATTGTTTGACTTTCCCATCTTATCTAACGACTATCTGATGCAGTTATCTAATCAGGGTAAACCATATTAATTTACTTTGTTGAGTAAATAAAATGTAAATTAGCTTCAGATCTGTAAATACACACCTTGTGCACCTGGTAATATGCTCCAGTTTAGTAATTTAATGGTATATTCCATATCGAATTTGAAGCAAACATTGGGATTCTTTATTATAATAGCTTTTACATCTGTTGTACATGGATGGAATTTTCCGATTAAGTCGAGAAATCATATTAAATTCTTTTTCGAAATGCCCATTTAAAAAATGGTTCATAAAAAAGCAAGTTTAATAAAGGTGTAAAAAAGTTTGGAACTTCCTGAAAGGTATTTGATCATAGAAAATAAATTAAATTAATAAAATAATATATTTTATTATTCTTAGATAAGCATAGATATGCCCATATTCAAGTTAAAAAAATTAAAATAAAAATTAATTTAATTTAATTAAAAATTAATTTCATCTTCCACGGGCTTAACAATTTTCTTTAAATATTTTAATGTAGTTTTGGTTTGATTTTTTTTAAAGTAGCAAACATTTTGCTTCAAATTTTGTTGTGAATCATTTTATTTAAATTGCCGTCGCGAGTTTTCACTGTTTGCCAGCTTTTCTGAACTGAAGCTAAAGTTACAAAAGTTATTTATTCAATTCATTCTTGGTATATTAATCAGAAAACCGATAGATAGATATCAGATAGGTATACTTATAGTTAATATAGCATTTTCCATATTGTTTAACCCAAAAATATAATATTTCAGGTTTTCAAAATGGTTAAGAAATCTAAATGTGGTTCTTTTTCGAACGAATACAGTGTAGCTAACGTATCAAGACTTTTATTAACTCTCAGTTAATTAGCAGCTGGTGTGTTTGAAACATATTTTGTGATAAATTGACTTTTGTTGAAATGTTGCTGAAATGAATGTAAATGGAAATATTTGACATGCAAACCTGAATTTACTTAACAAACCAAAAAAAGAATTCAGTTATTCGCCGTTACCGTTAGTTAGAGTTCATTTTTAAGGCACGGCAACTGATGCACACTAATTGCGATTTATGCAACACTGGCAACCAAGCTGGAGATCTTAAATAAACTTGGTGGCAACCTGAATTAAGTCTGTGTGGGAGAGAGGCTGGGAGGCAAGTGGAACGCTTCATTAGCATCGCCGGGCAATTTTGCGGCTTTGGCTGCAACTCGGCTCCCAGCCCGAAGGCTGTGTGCAACAGATAAGCGCCTGGTAGGCGGCATCTTTCTGAATGGGAAGCGAGTTAATAATTAATATCAGCCCAAAGCAGTCAACAGACGGTACTTGTTTTTTTCTTTTTATCCTTTTTCTTAGCCCGAGGATGCATTAACCTCAAAAAACTGTCGTTCTGCATAGTTTGAAAAGGGAGAAGCCAAACCCAACGCTGGAAGCTGAGCTCCCTGCATGTGTGTGTGTGTGTGTGTGCTCTGCCTGTATGTATGTGTGTGTGTGTGTGTGTGTTATTATAGGCACAAATCGGGAGCAGCGCAAATCGGGGCGGGTACTCAACTTAGCTGGTAGCCAGGACAACGGCAGCGCCTCCATGTTCCATATTCATGTGGTTAATTAAAATTCAGGCAATTGCTGCACGGATTAGGCCGTGTTCCAGGGATTAGCCGTGCCGCGTCCGGTTGCCCTCGACAACGGCAATGGGCGTATTTATGTCTTGGTCGTGCCATAAACAAACCGGCCAGATTATATGCATGGACTCCCTCTGTTTGGCATCTGTTGCACATTGCGCTACGTGAGCGCATTTCCGACTTGGATTCAACCACCCGCCCATCTTCCGGTCTCTGGTGTCAAAGCGATGACAAGCCTGAACGCCTCCGGCCGCCAGCTTCGAAGTGTTTGCCAGGTCGCGTGCTGCGATAAATCTCTCTTCCTTTTCCCCTTCTACTTCCTCTCCGGGCGTGTTGTTGTGTCCATTGCATTTCGGTTATGAATGGCGGCACGTGACCAAAAATATTAATCAGTTGACATGGCATTAACATAAATCATCCGCAACAATTTGGGATTGCAGCATCGCTTCTTTTCCTATGGCTTTCCGCTTGCTGTTCTACATCAAATTTTAACATTTGATTTGTTTCATTTGCAAAGCAAAGCTTCACAATTTTAATAAATTGAGCAATTTAGTTTTATTTAGGAATATACATAGGTATCATAATTGGAGAATATAAAATCTAAGCTCAGAATAGACAGTCTTTAGGCTGGAATAATGTCGATTTTAAATTAAAACAAGTAAGAGGGCTTTAGTCGGGAGTGCCGGACTAGGGGATAACCTGAACCTTCTCCTAGCTTGCTCTAGAGAGAGCGAGGGGGCTTATAATATTCGAGAATCTACATATAAATTTTGGTGACTCTAGCCTTTAAAACCAAAGAGATTTGCTTTAATAACCCGGATTTCCATATAGATTTGATCGTTTGTTTGAAAACAGGATAAGTTATCCGTGGACAGGTTTTACCTTTACAGGTTTTCAATGTAGGAATTGCGTGAAGTTCCCCATAGCTGCGTATCGTATGTTCAGGATGGTTTAAGAATCACCTTGTAAAAACGAAGTTGGCGCTCAAGAAATTTGAAATGAATATAAAATTATACCTTTTTCATAGCTGAATATGAAAACTAGTTAATTTTCCATTAAAGTCTTCGAAATTCAAGAAAGTAATACAATTCCAATCATATTTGCAAGGATACAACAAATTTTTTGAATACCGAATACTCTTTGGAAAAAAGTACGTTTCGGTTCGGGCTGAGATTTGGTAACTTTTCTGCCGGCTGACTCGGATCGAGGAGTGGTTCACTATAAAAGATCGAGCTTCCGGCTTCGCTGCCAAATCCCTTTTAAAAACATGCTCTTAATTTAATTAATTTAAACCTGCTAGTTGAAGCGCTTTTCACTCCTTTCGCAATCGGCTTGAGATTTTTTAAAAGCCAATCGATGTCCGCAACCAAATCGTCAGATTGTCACGTATGCAACACTTCACTTGACTTCCCGCCAAGTCGCTGCCCGTCTCCATTTTGCCGGAGTTTCTACGCAGCCGCTTTACTCATACGGGAAATTGATCCTTATTATTGCAGTTTTCAGGGGTAAATGACTTATGAGTGCTTGAGACATTTAAGCCTCGACCCCCCGACCCACTGACCCCGCCCCCGTCCGTTTTTCACACTCAGCGGGGGGGCGGGCAGGTCCGCAGCTCTGGCGTCCGTTTGTGTCCAACGTGTGACTAAAAGGACATTTTTCCAGCAGGTCGATTATTGGAAAATAAATTGAATTTGTTGCTGCCAAGTCGTATTCTAAGCAACACAATGGGCCCAGCACCTCACAAATATTATATATATATATTTTTTTTTATTTATGAGTAAAATCAATTTGTCGTACAGATATTTAATTTATTACCCCCCTCACACTTCGTACTGCAATCTGTTGATGTAGCCGACAATTCGAATTTGCCACCAAAGTCATAAAATCATCTTAGCTGGTCTTCATTTTATTTTTTATGACATCCGCTTTGAGGGATGATGTCCTTAGTAGTATTTGGGCGTTTTGGACAGGGGGTTGAATCCTGCCCTGAGCCGGGACCAAATACAATCCGGAATTAGTTACAGTTTATCAGTTCACGGCGCATTGATAGTATTTTGACATAATATTTGTAAAGCGTAACATTGATCCCAATTGCATATATGTACACTTTTACACGAACAAGTACAAAATTGGACTGTACATTTTGTATGCATATAGTGAAAAAATCGTAGAACATTATTTAATAACATTCATTAACAAAAGAA